>DWRA01000256.1:0-28772 GCA_018250295.1 Spathilepia clonius
CATGCTCGTTTGCTACTCCGTCATATAAAAGAAGGACTTGAATCTTTTATGGGGTTAATTAATGGACGTAAATGAGCGGCAGTTGTCACTTACCATCAGGTGGAATGCACGCTATCATATCACCATATAAAAAAGCTTTACAACACTTCTGTAGACACACACACTTTGGGTAGGACTACAATTTTATGTAGGGTCAATTACAGATGTCTATGGGCCGCAGTTGCCACTTACCACTAGGTGGACGGTAAGCTCGTTTACTACGCGTTTACTCCATGTAAAAAAGCGATCTGGTTCACTCAGATTTGCAGCGACCTAATAGTAATAGTAACAGTTGTATACATAGTAATTATTTATATATTTAACTTAACAAAATCCACAGCGATTAAATAAAAAAAAGCAAATTTGGCACATATAAACTTAACTTGAATGCCATTTACGGATTTACATTTTGTAAAAATATTTCTAATACTAAGTAAACACATTGACGTGCGTGCGTGCGTGTGTGTGTGTGTGTGTGTGTTAGTGTGTGTGTGTGAGTGCGGGGTTGTGTGTGAGTGAGGGAGAGTTTGAGTGCCATAAACAATATATTATTTGTTATATTACTTGAAATTCATTTCCAAAAGAGATAAAGTCCATTTATATGTGCAGACTTTGAATGTGTCGTGTCTTACAGAAAGATATTTTTCTATACAATAATTTGACGGCCCGTGCGCGCACAGTAATACGGAAGATATAAATACGTTCATACACATTGTATAGAACGATATGCTTTTTGACACGGTCCGTGTCTGACACGTAGACAATTGCATCATAAATCTTAAACAAAAAACAATAAATAAATTCTTCGAAGACACACGGAGCCGACCTCGATTGCCAATATGATTGATTGAAACATTTGTCTGAGCCTAGTCGATGCTTTGCAGAATATTTATGAGGTCACTGATTCTCAAACTTTTCACACTCTTCTAATACAATAAACATTTTTTTGTTTTCTTTTTCACGCTCCTCTAATATAATAACCATTTTTTTGTTTTCTTTTTATAACGGAATTTGCAAATGAGCAAGGCAAGTGGCTATTGCCGGACTTAGACGTTTGTAATCAATCCTAAACAAGTTTACAATCCGACTTGGAATCAGCCACCGATGCATCGCTACACCTAATGTTTAATATGGATTATCTTGAAAATTAACAAAGAAAAATTCTGTTACTAATATTTTTTTTAATTCGTCAAATCAACATATTTCATCCCTGCTACCCTTATTAGGTACCTATTACTAATATTGTTGTAAAGAAAAAACTTGAGCGTCTAGTCAAAATGAAGCTACTCACGAAAAATGAGCTTGTTAGTAATCATATGTGAAAATTGTTCTAGGGATCCTGTACTATATTAGAATATACATATTTTTAGTGCTGTTTCAAACTCAACCATATTATCAGAATGTATTAATTGTTGTTAAGGAGCAGAGGCGGTAGCAGAAAGACTGAAGCCCTTGAGGATATCTTCTCCCCAGGGCCAAGCCAGCGCTTCCACTGTGAGCAAGTGGTCTTGTAGTGTGAGTGTATTGTTAATATTACTTTTACTCACGGTTTCGCCTGGATGTAGTATTTTATTATTTCGCCTGGATTTACTATTCCTAACTTTATCTTTTGTACACAGTACTGTTAAATATTTTGCTTACCACTATTAGCCTTTTATCATCTATGAAGTCATGTTTAAAACAGGTTCTGGCAAAAATTCATCTAAAAGCAATTATTTCAAATTTAGATACTTATAATATTGCGGAATGAATCCTAAAGTAAAGCGTGTATAAATGAGGTTTTTAGGAGTAATAAACTGTAAAAATAGCATTTTCAAAACAGACACCTTTTCTGTTAATTTTTTTTTATATACTCATATAACAAAAACTTATTGTAACAATGCACTGAGCACTGTCACTGAGGCGGGCGCGCTACGTCACACTCGCCTGACGCCACGTTTTGTAATTTTTTGCGTTCACATTCATACTTCACGTGTTTTATTTTATCGGACTAGTGCGAAAATGTGCAATGTAGTAACGTAATGGATCGCAGCTATTTTGTTATCGCAACAATTTCATTGATGTTTTGCCATCGCGTGGAGTCGCGTTAGGTTTATTCGCCAATAATTTTTATATAACAGAGGCCGTACTCTAGTAGCAATTAATAATGGACACGTAATGCGTACATTTCGTTTTAATAATCAGAAACGTTCATGACATTTCAAATGGCGTCCAAGCTATCACTAAGAGAATTTTAAATTCATGCGATAGAAACTCGTAAATATTAAATTAAATATATTACAGTAGAATACTATGAAGTTTTGATAATTTTTAAATTGGCATATAATCTGTAGTCTCTCGGATTACATACATCAAAATTAGGACGGTTTTGAAACACGTACATAGCGTTGCGGGTGTTCTGACGGCCGTTCGTTCCGTTGCAGACGTGCACGTACGAGAACTGGCCGCGCTCGCTGAAGTGCGCCATGTGCGGCGCCGCGCCGCCGCCCGCCGGTCAGTACGGACATCATGTAGCTCATTCTAGCGTACCCTGACGGCAGAGCGGGTCCCCGCCGCGCTCACGGCTGGGAAGTATACTTAAGGAAATACTTATTATTATTAAGAAAATGAGATTGTTTTAAAATTTTAGATAGATAATTTTGCCAATTTTAGGTGACACGTGGCACGTCTCGAAACACACGTAACGAACGTTTAACTTTATCTCCAGGTATAAATGAAATATGCAATAGTCAAAATGCATCCCAGCACGATTTGGAGTCGAACAACAGCCGTCGCTCCAAGCGGCGGAACAACAACCCCGATTGGATTTGGCTGCAGGCTTGTCTCGGTAAGTCGTAAGCGTACTCGGTACGGAAAAACGGTGGCGACGCAAACTGTACTGCGACCACACGTGAAATCTGACTTCGACGGTTAGTAATCGGAAATACTTTATATGTATTTTTTTCATTTAAGTCAGGACTTCTAAATTTCTTCGAGTTACTTACGGTGACGAGTAACAACAAACAATTTTTGTATACCATTTACGTTCTCTTAAACGTGCGTTTCGGTTTAATTCGTGTTACTACCGGGCGTCTCACGAGCGCTACCGTCGGCAGGCGTGGTGGAGGGCGAGGCGCGGCGCGTGGAGGCGTACCTGGCGGCGGGCGGCGACCCGGCGCGCGCGCTCACGCCGCCCGAGGTGGCGCTGCTGGACCGCGCCTCCGCCTTCGACGCCGGCCACACGCTCGTGCACCTCGCCATCAGGTACCTCACGACTTATATTTGACACTAATTTCATTGTCTCGATCGGTCGAGGCACGATCCGGTGGTCGTCGAACATACACAAATTTAATATATACACGACAAATTAAAGAAACTCGCTTGTTTTGGGCAGTTGGCTATTATTAAAATTAAATGTATATTTTTGTGTAGGTTTCAGAGGCAAGACATCTTATCCACACTATTGTCCCGGATATCAGGCGGTGGGCCCGGCTTGAAACGTTCACCTTCCTACGTGGGTATGTGCTATGATCGTATACCTATTTTATTGGATGTATTTATGTGTTTATTCTACAATTCTTTACTGCTGACGGTCTTGATTTCATTTTACCTGCCATTTTATATTGCGAAAGTCGGATCTGACCATAATCGTGAAATTGAGTTGAATGTCACAAAGTTACCTACATTATATTGTGCAAAATTCCAGTAAAAAATTGTCTTGAGATATATGTGGAAAAAAATTATTTGTAACGTTTTTCTTTGATTCGGGTTTCAGCTCCGGACCTGGCGACGGCGATCCGGCGGCACATCGCGAGCTGCATCCGCTACAAGAAGGGCAGCTTCCCGTGCCGCTACGTCAACGAGATCTGCACCTTCTCGCTGCCCGCTGGTACTCATACTTACTCTTACGTAACGTAACGTACTTCACTCTTACGTAACGTCGTATATACTCATATTTCTTACTCTAAACAGTTCTATCGCTTAATTATAAAAAATCGATTTAATTTTCAATTTTTACCTGTTAACAACAATGCAGAAAGATAAACAACACTTTCCATCTTATGCCCGTTATTAACAAAATCATTCTATCCAACTTTTGGGTACCAATGATTGATATTTGATAATTTTTAGTAGGTTGATATTGTTAATTTCCAATCTTGGGTAATCAAAAAATTGGATAGATAAGTTTTATTCATAACTTGCGGTAGTTTAAAGGGTGTTGTTAGACCGCAGATTTTTTTTTTTTCTTATTCTATCTAAGGTTGATAATGCTCGTATATTACTCAAAATGATTAGTGGTACTAATGTAATGTAATTCTTATTCCAGAAATAGAGGAGCTTCCGGCGGCGATCCAAGAACAGTTGTTTTCGGAGCTGCTGGACCGGGACGCGCAGCAGACGCTGGAGGCCGACCCGCCGCTCATCAACTGGAGTCACGAACTCACCACTCTAGGTAACGGTGCTGACTTTCAAAACCGCCCATGTAGAGACCGTCGTTTAAGTATTTTTTGCGCTCGTTTAAGTATAATGTAACATTAATATTTATGTTGGATTAGGACGTCACTACGAGTATTTTAAATTTTTTAAGGACAATATATCGTTAAGAAACCACGATAAGGAAACCTATACGTTCGAGTCGCGCATAGAATTTTTGGAGGCGCGTGAAACATGCGAATTCGCATTCGGTCAACGTCGGTCAGCAACGCGACGGCGACACTGTAGAGTGCGTGTCCGTGCGCAGGGTCGCGGCTGCACGCGCTGTGGAACCGCTCGGCGGGCGACTGCCTGCCGGACGCGGTGTGCCAGGCGGCCTACGGCGTGTTCGACCGCGGCAACGCGCTGCGCGGCGCGCTCGCCGACGCGCTGCAGCACGCGCACCGCAGGTACCGCCACTCGGCTCCGCTCGCAGAATAGTCCAATCTTTCGTACCGACGAATGTAATTAAATCTCTCGCTCCATCCGCGCTCGCCCCGCCGCTCCGCCGCCGCTCTCGCCCGTCCGATCGACCGGATCGGCGGGCGAGTGCCGGCGGAGGCGCGGCGGTGCGATAGCGAGGCGCGTGCTTGTGTGGCAGCTTCTACGCGCGCTGGCAGGCGTGGGAGCGGCTGCAGGCGGCGCAGCTGCAGTACGCGCCCGAGGAGGCGCAGCTGCGCGCGGAGTGGGCGCGGCTGCAGGCGGCGGCGGCGCGGCCCGGCACGGCGCTGCACCAGGTACGGGACTGCGTGTGCGGTGGTTTTGCATTCTATTACAGTTATGAATTGCACTTCTTGCCGCTCACGTTAAATCTTACGAATGAATCTTTTTCCTCTGAAGGCATCTTTTTTTCGCTGACGTGTCCGGGAACGGATGGCGAATTAAACTTTCAGCCGGATGGCACACGTTATAATACATCTCATGACTTGTAGGATGTCATTATATAGTAGTGACTATTTAGATACATACATGTAAATGTAGTTGATGAAATAAATATTGTTTAAGTTAATTTATCCGTAAAATGAAAACTACCGTAAGTACACCTATTTAAAATGACTTTTAGCCAATTTGATGTTTTCACCTAAATTTAATACGAATGAATAGACCTTAAAATAAATAATAGCTATATAAACTATGATCGACTTAACGTAGTTAAATATGTCATTTAAGTACATTACAGGGAACATTATTTTTAATAATATTGTTTTGTCTATAATTTCAGATACACGTATTCGTGCTTGCTCATGTAATGCGCAGGCCCATCATAGTGTACGGAGTGGATATCGTCAACTCATTTAGAGGCGAGGCGCTCGGCTACGCACGCTTTCAGGGTAACTGTACAATTTTTATTTATCTGAAGTAACGGGTAATGGTAGAACCATCCATATACATTAAGATATAGTTCGTCTGGATCGATGCTCAAAGAAAATGCAGATGTTAAATATAATTGTGTATATAGCGGAAAATCACGATTTTGTACCATAATTTAAGTGATTTATTTTATGTATCCAATGATACCAAAATTTTTTGGAAATTTCATAAACAAATCGGTGAAATAAACTTGTGGTCATTTTTATTCGTACAAAGCTACATTATTACATGCCTATATATGTGTGGCGACAACATCGGTTCTATAAATCGTCGACCCCCGTATACCGCCGTGTGACCCGCTGCGTGTGGCAGGCGTGTACCTGCCGCTGCTGTGGGAGCCGGCCTTCTGCTCGCCGTCGCCGCTGGCGCTGGGCTACACGCGCGGCCACTTCAGCGCGCTCGTGCCGCTCGAGCCGTACGCGCCGCGCCACGCCTACATCTGCAGGTGGGCCCGCCCTCCGAATATCCCCTTGCGATCACGAACTGCCTGATTTTTACTAAATGCGTATGAAAGTATACTTATTACCGACAAACGATTGTTAAGATTTTTGACCGTCCGTCTGTTTGTCGTAGGATTTATGCTGGCAGATAGCTGACGTTGTGCCGTGTACATGAGTTTTTTTCGTAGGAACGGTTGAGCTAATTTTTATATAAATCTAAATAGTTAATTAGTACTCGAGACGTAACCTTATTACATGTGCGAATTGCTAAGATCATAACCTATGCTCGTGAAATGGTTAGTAAAAATAATTTTCATCATTTGATTTCTAGCTCATTTTAATTAAATGGATAATTGTAGAAATAAGATATAACAATTCTAGTCACATTAATACGATTCAGTTCATACAAACACAATATTAATCGATAGGCGAATGTTTCTACGAGTCCTGTTAATTAAATTTGCCACTAATATTGTTTACAGGGAACCTCAGGAAGAAAGCGAAGAAATGACATTTCTACCGTTAACAGACTCTGAAGGAAAACTCTTACCTGTTCATTTCCTTACGTGTGATGAGGTGAATTGATTTTACTTATTTTCATGATCTTTAATTTGATTGATTAATGTGTTGCAATAATGTAGACTTCTATAGAGTCATCGTCATCATCATCATCATCATTAGCCTGTAACTGTCTACTGCTGAACATAGGCCGCCCTTAGAGCCTGTCACGTTGCTCGGACCTCTACTTTCCTCATCTAATGTCTACCTATCCTACGAATGTTGTCGAATCAGCGGGTCGGTGGTCGTGCTACGCTATGCTTACCGTGACGCTCTCCACTCTAGGAGTCATACGTAGGACCGATGGCCGCTGAAGCAGCGGCCATCGGTCCTACGCCAGATATGACCAGTTCACTAGCACTTCAGCTCTCTTATTCTCCGAGCTATGTCCGTTACTTTGGTTCTCTCACGGATAACCTCATTTCTGATTTTATCCGCGAGAGAGACACCTAGCATAGCTCGCTCCATCGCCCGCTGCGCGACTTTAAATTTGTGGACTAGCCCCACCGTCAGTGTCCACGTCTCGGCACCGAACGTCATCGCCGGTAGGACGCGACGAAGCCTGGCGAATGCCGCCACGCCGTGGAGTACATAGAGTAACTCGGTGCAGTGATGCGTGCTTGGTTGCAGATGTCGGACGAGGAGGGCACGGTGCGGCGCTGGGTCAGCGCGGCCGTGACGCGCGGCGGCGCGCTGGCGGCGCGGCAGCGCGTGCACGCGCGCCCGCTGCTGCAGGCGCAGATGCTGGAGGAGTGGCTCAACCACTACCGCCGCCTCGCGTAACTACTCACCGACATGCACCGACGCACACGCGTCTCACTTTACATACGAGGACTCGCCCCCGAGCGTTCGATTCGACCGGATATTGAAGGGGTTCCCAGAACGTAATACCGATCGAATCCGAACGTGGCATCGTCCCTTGACGTTATTGAAAAATTACAAATTATCACAGGGGGAATAGGGTGAAATTTCACGTGTATGTAACGTCGTTTAGTCCGCGACGCTCGAACCGTGACGGGGAGCCGGGCGCGTGCGAGCTAACCGTCGGCCCGTTTGCAGGCAGCAGACGCGCGGCCCGTTCCCGCCGCGGCTGCAGCCCGTCGCCGCCGAGTTCTCGAGCGGGCCCGACACCGACGACGAGTGAGCGCGCGCCGCCCGGCCCGCCGCGGCGCTGCGACTGAAGAAACGGTCCGGAAGTGCCCCGACTGGGGTGGGGCGGTCCGCCCGACGAGAGTACCGAGCTGTCAGTCGTGACCGCTTAGAAAACATTTTTACTATCTTTTGTTGTTTTTATTCGTTTCGGTAGAACGTGTCCTAAAATTGGATTTTGAATTATATTACTGAATTGTTTATCTGAACTGAATAGTGTGTAGCGTAACTCCGAAGAGGACCATTTGGAAATCGTTTCTTTACTGTCGCGGGTGTTCTTTGTGTTGCCGCACGTTAACGACAGGTGTTAAACGGGCAGTGTTGCCAGTCGACTCCGGTTGCGATGTAAGATATGCCTAGGTTCCTTGTTTGATTTAATAAGGAATCGATTTTTTAATAAGGACCTTGGATAGTATGACCTTTCCGTTTAGACATGCTAGATAAAAACCAAACGAGCGAATGCATAATAAAATTATATTTCCGGCTGGCAACACTATAGAACGACTACAGGAAACTTTATATAAAGAATTGGCGAATGTTTTAAAAGTATACTTATTTAATAGTAAAGTGATATTGGTCAAATTACTAAAATACAAAAATGAAATGTATTCCTTATTTAAAATCTTTACATTTTCTCTCATTAATTTTCCTGTTATATGGTATTTGTGCTTAATTTTTTTCTTTAATTAGTACAAGTGTTTATAGGAGTTTAGAATTATTTTTAAATCCACGAGTAGAAATCAGTACTTTAGTTGTTTTTAGTTCAAGGGTGTATATGAACAAATAGTTCAATAAATATTTATGCAAAGTTATAACATGTTGTTGTAATGTGTAACATTTTTTGTGAAAAAAATCAAATACTACTGAATTCGTTTCTTGGATTTTTAGATAAGGGTGTTACTGAATATTAAAACGGAGTTATACTCACTGCTTCAAATAGTGAATTTTAAATAACATTTTCTAACAATCATGACAGTTTAAATTTTGTAAAATGCAATAACAAGAACTTACTTTTTTCAGATAGTTAAAATATTCCAATAAACTGCAATAACTCGAGTAGATGTAGTTTTAAAGTAAAATTAGTAATAATCTATCCGTAAGCCACGCGGGCAGATATTATAGACTAGACAAATAGACAGGTCGTTTTTAGTCAATACTGGGGGTGAATAGATGTAAAGCTAAAAACCTGACAATTTAATTAATAGGCAGTTATATTCAAAACAGGCGTAGGAAATAAATTTGATGTAATAATTATAGTATTTATAAAATCGCTGTAAAAAATTATGGAAGACCGCAGCATTCAAATACGGCCTCGATCACACTGACAGTAGCGTTGGTTCAGCCGCACAACTAGCATTCAGTGTTGTCAATGTAAAGTATTCCCCCTAAATGTAGGCGTAAACTTACAATTTTTGTATTATGGAAAAATATTAGGGTTTTTGGAAGCAATAATTGATTAGTATTTTTTTTCAAAATTTACGTTATTACGGCGAATTGTTGAGATTACGTTTAGGGGGGAAACAGCGAACGAAGATAGGATATTCATATGCCTGGCGTATGGGACAAGCACGCAGTATCTACTTCGCACTTCTAACACTTCTACCTCCAAAAGTTATATGAAATTATTAGATTGCCAGTCAGTCCTGGATAGTCATCGAAAAGTGACTTACGCGCTCAGATTGTGTTCGTGGACAGATGGCTCCGGCGCGCTTTGTCATGTATGACTTCAATGTAAATGGCAATAATTTGCGTGTCGTTTGTTTCGCGGTGTGTAATCAAGCGATGTCAGTATCTTTGTTTGTTTCATATAAATTGCGTATATGTCTTCACGGTAGTAGCGAGCGGCATTATCCTTATTGTCATATGGGGGTGACACAGATATGGTCTTACAGGGTTTTACATTCAACGATATGGAATCTGTATAGGTTGCAATGAAATAGTACGCCAACCTTTCGTGAACCCACTGCTGGGTATCGGTCTCCTCTTGGAGTAAGAGAGGTTTTAGCTGTTATCTATTACGCTGGCCAAGTGTGGGTTAATAAAATGTACACAAATTTGATAATATTTTTTTCAAGAAATATCTAATATGTCAAACTATCGTTGCCAAATATAATAATGGAAAATAATAACTTTTAACTACTCATTGTTTACACATTGTTGTGATGCTATTTCGACCTATTAAATCGATGACGTGACACCAACATCATTATCGTGTCGGTGAGTGTAAAAGATCTCGTGCACTTCCATACATAATCGATTCCTAACTCCCCTGATATGGATTCTTGTTTTCAATATTGTAAGTTCCTGAGGCAATAATGGAACAAAATAGTGTATGCACGCTGTACGAAATTCCGCCAGTTTGTTACCAAGTGGACGCGGCGGCCGGCACTCGCGGCCAAGCGCTCAGACAACTGTAGTTTTTTATCCTACTTAAATATTTAAAGTTTCCGCTAATGCTAGACTACGCGTAGTTAATTTTCCAGTACTTTGCCTTCGGTTCAGTGTACTAGCTCTTCTATAATACTGTATAGCAGCGATGTAATTAATATGATATTCGCACTGGGATACGATACTTTAATATTGTGTGGCTCGAAAAGACTAAAATTAAACGAGTTATTAATTATACGAAAGAAGGATTTGAATTTATTTTTTTGTAAGGATAATCTCATTCTCTTAGACCGCCTTCTATTTATAGATTGTAAATTTTATAATATTGAATTATTTTGGCGCCCATTTACCAAATGTTTTGAAGATGTAAGATACACGACGCTTAAAATATAGATATGTAAGGCGCTAATATGCAGATTAGTCGATGAAAAAATGACCTTTGGCGCTCTTCATTCGTTTGTCATCGATTGGTCTCCAGCGAAATTATTGTTATATACATGTTAAATGTTTTATACAGCTCATTAAATAGAGTGTTCAACACAAAATACGGTAATATGACTCACCGTCGCGACAAACTGTTACTGCGCTACACTCCTGCGCACACTACGATTGTAAAATGTGTTATCCGAACAAAATGTATTAGCGACCGCCGTACCTTGTTATGTGTTTGTACACTTGCTTGAAATCCAAAATCGATTAGTGAAAGAAAACAAAAAGATATAAAAATAAAAGAGTCTATAAAAATAAATATTTTATGACACTGTACAGAGAGTATAAGGTTCTAATATTTATTATATTTTGGGTTGTATATGTAAATAGAAAGAAATTGGTTTGCGAAGTATTAACTCTATAGATGTATAGAAATGCTACTTAGTGCATGGAGGATTTGTTTCTGTGGAGGCCGCCGAGGGGCAGGCTGCCCGTGGGCGGTGGCGAGGGCGGTCAGGGCGGGGCGAGGGCGGGCGGCCAGCTGTGATGTTCTGTAGGCTGTTGTGGCTAATCTTTAAAGCTCTTACTTAATTTACATAGTCTAAACTATATCTGATATAATAGTGCTAGATAATTTTTCACTTCACTAGCTTTAATATACGTAACATACATACTTAACACTTTGCTTGTCTACAGGACGTCACAATGTTGGTGAGCTGGAAGAAGTTTGTTTTATTTTTGCCTTGAAAATAGCGTTTTCGATTATTTCTTCTTAACATGTAAGAACATTTGTTAAAATAGTTACGATTAAAATGGTAGCTAATACAGTTCAAGATATTTTTGTATAAGAAATTCTGATCACTCCTAAAACTTTTCAATGATAACAGCTATCCCCTTAACATAGATACATGTCTTGGCTGAATTCACTTTTTTGTTAACGAAACACGTACAAGTTAATTTTAAATTATGTACCTATATTACCTACAAATTTTAATCAATAAAGCACTTATTTTATGAAGCGTTTATTATATTTTATTACATTACCCAATGAACCCACCACCCAACTACCACTACCACAAATATTGGGCTATATCTGTGGTAGTTTCGTAATCCACTGTTTGCCATCCTACTAGAGACGTTTCTGTTTAGGATCTGGAGAGTTAACACCATAGTCGAAATTAAACATTTGCAAATTCGTAGACTTAACGTGCTTGATAACACGGAGAACTCTGACAGGTAGTTCTCCGCAAAATATTTTTCCTTCATTGTTAGTGACATCTGATATTCGGAGTAATAGTTGTTAAAAGTTTCGTGCCTCAAATTAGCATCATTCGTTTAGTCTGATCTAGAAATAGAGAAGCCCATAACATTTTTTTTTTAATAATTGCAGTTTTATTTACTATTATTTTAGTATCACACTTGTTGCTGTTGTGAAAGATTCGAACACGGCAAACATGATTTATGTTGAGTATAGTGCGTACATATTTAGTAATGTTTTTTCACTGAAATTATAGACATGGGTTCCGCAATTATTAAGTGAAGTTGAGGTAAATGGTTACTATATGGACTATTTAGACTAATCTTACCCTTTAGTTTTTCCAGTTGTTAAAATTATTTTTTGAATTAACGCTATAGCGGATTGGCTTTATTGCCATATCTGTTCAAGAATATATGTGTATTAATACACTACAAAAATACTCTTACATTTTATAGTAACAATACACAAAAATACTCTTATATTTTATAGCAACAACAAGAAGCTACATACTTCTGTAGCAACTCTACGTTTGCCAAGCGTAAAAGGACAAATAGCGACTCTTAGCGCATGAACAGACTTCACACATGACCAGTTTTGCATTTACGTAGGAGCATGGACTACTAAATTACAAATTGCAATTTGATATTATTATGTTTCTAAGCGCTATGCTTCGCCAGTAATAAATCACGGTTTCAAGAGCGTGATCTTGCATGAAGTGCGGCTTGGGCGAGCCGTTCGCAAGATAAGAAATGAACGCATTCGAAACGACGCGAAACTTACGAACGCACGCGCGCTTTCTGACAGCTGCTCTGTGATACAGAAGGGAGCACTGAGTTGCAATTTTCCTTAAAATTAAATTAAACTCGGGTTTTATGAGTACAGCTCTAGTTTATTATAAGAAATATAGTGCTTGTGTGTCTATAGGTATATTTTGTGATGAAGTTTAAGAGATTTTTTAAGTGAATTGCCTGTTTGTTCATCGGAGTGAGCGAGCGGCTCTAACAAAATGGGTGAGTTAGCCGGCTATCGCTTTTTTCATTATTTAAAAGAATTCGTCTATCTGAATAGAACTGTGACCTTCCACTCAATACGCAAGTACTGTCGGTCGACTGTTTCTTATTCAAACACAAAAAGTCTCGGCGACTTGTTTTGGTGGTATTATCGATTTTTCTCATGCGTCCCTCTTTCCAGACTAGGTTAAAATAATTATGCCAGCACTTTATTGTTACTTTATTTGCCTTATTACATGACACTTGACAATATTTCTTGTGTCATTTTATTTAAAATAAATCGATATAAGTTCCTATAAGAAATAGCGTATCTCTTCACGGTTCGCTTTAAAAATATTAATTTCCGTATTTATAAAATTATATAAAGTTAGTTCATTCATTCTTAGCAAAGGGATACACTAACATTTACTGTCGAAGCCAAAAATTGTAAATTACGAATATTTACAGGTAATTTTTTTGAGTATTAAAGCCCCTCATATAATGCAATTACTATTCTAGTGCTAAGTGATTAGTGGTAGCGCGTCAGGTGATTATATCACTGCTAGCAGGTAGCAACACACTAATCAAACTGTCCTTGGATGGCCCATACTGAAACATGAGCTCTGGGTATTTACAATAATAAAAAAAAAACATTTAAGATCATTTTGATGATCTTAAACCTTGATATTCCTGCATGTGATGTCTTTATGAAGAGATAATTCTATCATGATATCATAATCAGTGCAGTCAAATGTTAATACCAATGTAATACTTTAAAACTTTAATATCCCAACCATGGATTTAAGGGATTGTTATTAAAAAACATATTTCATTGATATGTAAAATAAGTGTCTAAAATGTGAAGGTAATATAATTTGTATCACGTAAAATATAATTACATTTCTTTCCATAAGGCAAAATTGAATATAAACTTGGAAAATTTGTAGTCATAGCACAAATTTGTGTAAGTATTTTCTATTATCCAATATGATCACTACTACTTGTGAGAGCTGTGTCACAAGTAGGTATATGGAAGCCACTTCACTATTGTTATCTGTCCTTGCTAATTCATTTACATTTCTACACATGCAGAGAATAATGTTGTGTAAGAAATATTTGGCAGTTTTTATCATGGTTTTTCCAGATAACAATTGTATACTGTTAATATGAATGTAAATTTTTCACGATTTTTTTAAATATACTCATTTGTTAGCTACTCGATAAAAGGGAATGAAGGCAGATGACATGCTAAATACACTTAGTAACTATACATTGTAATTTAATATTACATTATTAAGTGGGAAACAATTGTAAAACATTTATCAGTAGCAAATGTTATCAGCACACTCTAAACTGCATTGAAATTATGCACACTAAGTAGAATTCGAGCATCTGATAATATTAATGAGGTAGTATATAAAAAGTTTGCTTCAAAAGTGTCAGGTGTTGGGTATACATTCGGCATAAATCCTTAATATTAAAAATACAATTGTTACTGGCAAAAGAAGAAAATTGAACCTTGAAGTAAACACCTGTGGCACAAATACTTGTTATATAATATATTCACACTGCTTAATTGTATTTTGTAATAGTAAAGAAATGTACACCAAAGTCTAAGTATATTTTATTATAGTTATACATCAACGTAACTATAGGTAAGTAGAATGTGACTCAAATATAATATTACAAGTCGGAAGATTGTGGATAACTCCAGAAAGGGGAGAGCAGCACCTTATAATTAAAAATACATCAAATGTAAACCATTGAATTCTATATTATATAATCCAGTATCTATTCCTTATATAAATCTTCATTATGGTTACGATTAGTGCTCTGTACTTTGTTATTAGATCATTAAATTATATTACTACTGGGGTTTCTGATGAGGTGAAGAGGTCATCTGATATCATATTTATACTTACTTGTATATACAGAGGCCGAGGTATTTGGGAATTTTTAATAATAAATAACTTTGTGCTCATATTTTAAATAGAGACTGTCTTGCCTTTATGCCTGTTTAAATAGAGAAGTCATTTTGCTGATTATTTGTATAATTTGTCTTATTATTTTATTAACAGATAATACTTATATAGTAGTTTCGACTTTTATCATATAAATGGTTCTGACGAACGTATCAGATATAAAATTATGCTTGGTTATATATAATATGAAACACATTGATATAATTATGAAACTTATTTTTAATACATAGTTTATTTAATCGTATGAATGACTCAAAACAATTACGAATGGTAGTCCCGCGATCCACATTGGTAAAAGTAAGTCACGCATTTTATGACTAATAAATTTATAATAAATATAAAAGCGAAAAATATATTTCTTGAAGCACAAAAGACATATAAGTATTTTTATGATACCAAATTGATTAAAGAAAACGAGTATTACGAATGACTGGCGTAATGAAAACAAACGAGCACTCACTTTAATGAGATAGTTTAATGACATACGGGAGAGCCTATCATGTTATGAACGCTCGTAAAACCTGCAAGCTGAGTATTTCAAATCGATCATACTATTTACAGTTTGGCCAATATATTTGTATCCGTGGATCTCTATATTCAAATATGTCATCAAGCTCGCGCGTGTTTCGCAATCGACACATTGCTCGGTTTTTTGCCATGTTCATTTACAGAATCCTGCAAAATGTAGGATTTACTCAAAAGTTAGCATCGTTACTTTTGTTTTTGGAAGAAAGTTTTGCTATTTCATAATCTTCAAGATATAATCCAATACAAGTAGACACAAAATCACGTAAAACCTTTTTTGAATAATTTCAATAAATATGCTTCTGTATATTTATTCAAAAAAGCATATAGGTTTAGAAAATGTTATTTATTGTCCGATATTACAGACACACACTTATAGTATAGGTGGTGCGGGTCAGGACAGGCTGGTCGTGCAAGTGGGTCAGTTTGGCAATTAATGCAAATGCGTTACCGTCCTCAATGAGCTCGATACTGAGCCTCGCGCTGCATTCACAAGTTGGTCGAATGCGGCGATCGTGAGATCGAATATATACATCGGTTCATCAGGGGTTATCCAATTAATTTGTGCCTAATCCCCCAGACCATATTTTTGATCTTGAGCCTTTTCCTTTGTCTATATTTTTTATAAATATCCGTAATTCCACGACTACTTTATGTTGACTTCCTTACGAATAGCACATAAACCTTAACACGCTTTTCCTCGTAGGATAAAGATGGCAAGCCTGTATCTAAGTGAGGTACTTTTAACATTTTTGTTTCTTGAACTTTATGAAGCGAGGTTTTCAAAATCGTATCAGCACAAATCCTGTGATATTATGAGAACATATGTAGGCGTACTGTATATCGCAGGTGACCACGTAGACTTGTACCAACGTAATTTCTTCATGTAACCATTTCTATAATTAAGATGTTATAATGTTGTCTGGTCAGGATTATATTGTATTAGTTTACTTCTGTTTATGGCAGCTGCATCAAAACTAATAGCAATTATATAAAAGTGCTATCGTGATAAGGAAAACCCGCGGTGGATTTTGCTACCACTAAGGACTTATTTGGGGGAGTATCAATAAGTGTAAGACTTATCGCAATGGCTCAGGAGAAATTATATACGTGTTGTAGAACATAGGGATAGAAATATAGGGATGATTGGTGTTTTAACGATTTAGTTGTAATGTGGACTCCTACGCAAACTAGAAAGCTTAATTCCGTTGCGGTAATCATATAAGAAATATATAAATTTTATATGTATTGTGCTAGCTTCTGCAATGATAGACTTATGTTTATGTACTGAATAATAAATAGAAACGCGCATACAATTTAAACTGCAATAGTAGAACCAAATCGAGTTACAAACAAATGTATGATTGTTATGGGCACGGAGAGCAATTTCCTTACATAATCCGACTCGGATGTTTGAAGTTAATTTGGCTTGGTTGCCAGTGTATTTGCCATTGGGCCAAGGATTCCCGAGTTCGTTGACCGAGTAATGGCATTGCGGCTGGCAAACATTTTAGTTACGTGAACTTTATGAACTGAAAGGATTTTTCAGACTAAGTCATAAAAATGCCTTTTAGTTATAATTTTTTCTCTATCATAGAGCCATTTTAGGAATATGTATTATATAACAATTTTAAACTGAACATAGCAGGACTTTTGTACTCTACCACGCAGCTGCAACTCGGGTTGATGGACGAAAGTACAGGTCCAGTCCCTTCATGATGGGGTAGATCTGGTATCATGTTAAGCTAATTGGAATATTCGGTATTGTTCGCATGTTTCGTCGGCGTTGTGAGCGCGGTACGCGGCCGCGGGAGATTAAGCAACGTTCGGGGATTATGCCTGCTTTAACGCATTATCCAACGTGTAGTCTCGTTGTTAAGGCGCTTTCGTTGTTATTGTCACTTTTTCTATAATTAATATACATGTAATACAGATTTGTAGTCGACGTGACTTTCAGGAATCATGGCAGGAAAATCGTATAGAGAAATAAAGGTTTTGTTTTATTTTTCTGGATTCTATCCCTCACACTTTCAAGTGCACGCCCGTCTTAGGTATCTTTGTCTGATTTTAATTTCGGGCACACTTCTAGTTAATCAAAAAGCAAACATCGGCAAGAAACAATTGGATAACAGAATTCTTAAAGATGTGTAAATGTGTATATCCGCATTTGACCCGCATAGGAGCATGGCCTAAGTATGAACTCTTTCTATGTATTTTATGAGAAGACCCATCTTACCATGTGCTTGTGAAAGTAAATTTTGCAAAAACGTATCTGGTACATGTGTTTGTACTGTACTGTTCATAAAGTTGTGGTGTTGCCGGGCAATAAACATTATCAGTTGCCGCTATCGCCGCTTAGCGAAATGTACCGACAAACATGCTTCGTTTTAAACTACATAAATTCCGCGAAGTCGTCAGCCGAGGTGTGAAGATAAAGCCGTACGAATTACTGTCTTAATTTTCTTGCATATAAGTTTTTACTGCTAAACTTAACTTACATTACTGAAGACTTCTTATCTAACATACAGTCCGCTTATCTTAAAACTGATGAAAAAAGGAATTAATTTTTACCAACCGCATCCAACTACCTAAATATTTAGTCACACTGTTTTTGCTAAGAGTAGGAAACATTTTAGATAAATAATGTCAAGTGTTCATGTCGTGAACATCGACGTATCACGAATTACACTAAAATAACGTCGACCGAGTGGAACGTGATTAGTAATTAGGAAAACATCGATTAAGCTATTTTTTCATGTACGTTTTAGAGGTCGCAGGTCGATTTAAAATTGTATCCAAATTACACGGATGCTAAATTTTAAAAAAAAGGTGCACAGTTAATTATGAGGTAGGGCTATTTTTTCATTAGATGGGCTTTGGTAGATACTCGTATTTCTACAGTGTTTAATTAAATTTGTTCCGCCAAAATAACGAGGACGCTAGAATGAATTGAGTGTTTTCTTATTATATTATGCAATGAATGCGTACATCGTTGTCCGTGCTTGTGGTCAAAGGTTTTCGGCCAGTAATTTCACGCCTGTATACTTCTGTGGTTAAAAAACTTTGAAGCCCTCGCAAATAGGTCACTGACAAGTAAATGGGGTTAATTTCAAGCTTGAATTTACTTCATGATTTATTTGTGAGGCTTTTGGGAAATCATTATTTGCCAAATTAAAAATATTTTTATCATTTTCTGTCCCTCGCTACGCACCCTTGTATTCGAACCGAGGATATCTGTAACACCTGTAACTAGTCAAAAGGTGGTAAATAGCATGGCTGTTTCAGTTTTATCAACACTTATAATATCACTCTTTTTTCGTCGGGGGTTATAATATGTTGTGCTGCTATTTTTAAACACAACTGATTAACATAGGAAAGTGTTGCGTTGTTATGGAATGACTGTATTTGATTCAAAGGTAATTTTAGAACTTTTGGAAATATTTTTCTTAAATAGGATATGATGTGCAGTATAATCATCATGCATCTGTAAATAGTGATCCATGGCAGTCGGGTAACCGGCATGGCAGTGAAGTCGGCGGCGGCGGCGGCGGCGACGACGACGGCGGTGCGGCGGTGCGGCACGGAGCGCGGAGTCGGGTGTCGGGTGTCGGGTGGAGTGTCGCGCGGGTGTCGGGTGCGGGGCTACGGTTACAGTACACGCGGCGACACAAGTGCTGTTGTGTAACGTAGATGGCACCCGATTGGTTACCTGGACTGGATCGATTGACTTCTTTAAGACGTTTCTAGAAATTTCCATTCTCACGAGCGAATCAGTCTGAGCAGAGTGGGCTCATGTCAATAAACGGATGACTGCTGTATTAATCTGTGTTAATATTAATTAATGTATGTCTTCACTGCAATACTTAGAATGCAATTATAATTTAATAATAACGTCTCTAGCGTCCACCTTCAGGGTTTACAGTTCGCAACTCTCCGAGGAGAGTTGTAACAATAGCTCTATTGGTGTTTAGTAATGTAGAGCCGTGACTCTAGAGAATAGCGACACGTACAGTAGCTTTGGGTTTAATGGTATGCATTCATGTAGACATTTTTCCTTGTACCAGTTTATTTAATGAAAGCGGCATAATGGAGCGCGATAATAGTGTTGTTGGCAGTCATTTGAACTCTGTCATTCACAACGAACGGTAATTGAGGGACATAATTACTAGTAGGAATTAAACGCGTGATTATAACTTTTTGTATATGCACAATAGTTTTACATTTTAAACGATGACACATAATTAATTGCGATTTTGTTACGTGGCTTAAATATTGAAAAAAACGTAACATTTAATTCTGCGAGGTTATATTTGAGATATCGATTGACTTTATGCTGCCTTCTTTAGATCGGTTGAAAGCGCAATTACTTAAATTTAATTAAAATCAATACTTATAACATAATCAGGCTTAATCTTTATATGCATACGTCTTGTAAATCTTGAACTTAATACTTTATCCACTGTTCGTGATTGTATCTCAATCGACTGATCGACCTTGTCGCTACACTTTTCTGAAATCGTACCTGTATTTATTTTTAAAATAATAATTTGCTGTTCGTTGGATAATAACATTGAATGAAGAATTCGTTTGTTTTGGTAGTAGATATTATGTTACTATTGCAGACAGAGATTGCTCTGTCTCATTGAAAAATGCCTTGAAGCTAAAAGTATTAAATATGTTTCTTTAAGTAACAATGTTTGTAATGTCTTTCCCAACAACGGTTCGTTAACTGTCCTTTTGACGTTTATTGCGCTATGACTGTAATAAAACTTTTATCATTTATTACCTCTTTGGCTTGGCAACTTGCCTCTTTCAGAATATTTCATGTGTACTTATAAGATTCGAGCGAAATCAGCTATGAAATTGTTTGGAATTGAATCTTGGTCGGGCTACTAATGATGATTTTAGGAAAGTGCCGAACAGTTTCTTAACAATGGATTATTTACTGAAAAATATACAATTTTGCTAACAATTTAAATGGTTACAATACATTTTTTTAACATTACATTGTATATTTTATTATGAATTCAAATTAAATCAAATGACTGTAATAATCCACCACCGCTTCACAAGGTGCATTATATATGAATATGTGGCGGCTCAAGGGACTTTTATATCCCACGTGTTTAGTTTAAGAATATATTATACCTTTGTTGTTAATAAAACTCAAATCATCTCCATCCATTTTATGGCGTGTAGCGTAACAAGCGACCTTCGTTTGTTGGTTCTAAAAATATCTTACGAAAGTGCACTTCCATTGTTTGTTTTCTGGTTACGCGACTGCCCACGTCCGCTTCGGTTCCCCAAATTGTCTAAGTTCACTCGACGTACACGTATAACTACTTTAACTTTGATGTTTCCGTTTACGTCGACTTTTGTATTTGGTATCAGCAACACGACGGCAGCTTCATGCAGTATGTATTTAACAATGTGATTTATATTTTAATTGAAGTAACGCACAAGCTTCCAGTCCACCTGATGGAAAGTGTTCACTGCTGCTCATGGGAATGTGTCATCTACTTCATGTAGTACTCCTGTTCTATATCTAAATAAAGCCAATCATTCATGAGGACTAAGATGATCGTCTCATATGTAAGTCAGTCGGTAGCCACGCCTTTGTACTCAAACTCATTATTGCTTCACGCTAGAAATAAGTGCATTGCCAGTCCAACAATACTCATTAACCACTTTTAAAAATGTCTGTATCTTTCGTAAAATGTTTTGTGTGATTCTGTAAGAAAAAAAATCTGACGACCTGCAATGCTGACACGTAGGTTCTGAAGTTGGGCTCCCTTCAGGCGTTCAAGCAGATATCTAAATGCTTAGGGCTATGCCCTAGGTCTAGGTGTCCATAGCATCTACGACCTACAGGGTGTTAAGGTGGAACTGTTGGTGTAGAAAATATCAGGTCAATATTATTCGATGATGCTAACGATATTCATTCATTGCTTGTTACAGGTAAGGCTTCAGGGATAACATATGAATTTTACGTTCGACTGGGTCCCGATCGAGGGGTAAGGCTTTCCGGGAACTGACAAGTTCAATCAACCATTTGTTAGAGAGAAAGTTAGAAGGAAAATAGTCGTTATATGTATTATTTACACCGATGTGAAAAGTAACAGTTTATGTATTACTTAGTAGTGACTTTATGTTCAGTGAAAGTTATTCATTTATTTTGATGGTCTATTTCATTTATACATTATGGTGAATTCTATTTTTGTGACCATTAACAGAGGAGTCTTAAAGTCTGGAACAAAATACCCAAAAATAAAAACTTGGATGTATAATTTAACAATTCTGATGAACGTGGCAGATACTATCGGAACGACAGGTGAATTAATAATAACATAAGGAATGTAAACGCCGGTCGATGTTGCCCGCGGACGAATTACCATAATGGCTTCCTAATTAATAGCCATTGAAATGTCCAAAACCAAATAAATGATAGGTGAATCATGTATATTTATAGCCGTGTAGTTTATTACCGAATTGTTGTAAGTAGGTGAAGGCGAGCCGCTTGCCTGCGCGCGGTGCCGGCGCCGGTGCCGCTTGTCGTGTTGATGCGTTCTGCCATTAGGTACCTATCGTTCTGGTATTTGTCTTATTTTCTAACGTTATGAAATTCGTTATCGTTGTCCGCTTTAATTATTATGAAATTAATAAATCCTTAAGCGTATCTAACGTTAGGTAAGCGGTTTTATAACATCTTATAGACATTCATTACACTAACGAACAGGCTCTAAAGGCGGTAGAGCCCTTCGTGATTCCACTCCGGAGGCATCATATGCGCACATTCAGCAGTGTTTAGCACTACTGTGTTACGATGTGATGGGAAATATGTGAGGTCTACTATTTCAATCTTATTTAATTGGGGAACAATGCATCTTTTACTGACCACAGGTAGGACTTTAATTCCCGTTAGAATTTAGTACATTGACCTTGGGCGGGGATGAGGTTCCGTCAGCGGCCGAGTTTTCTTCAATAATCATATGATCTTCGATGACGTTTGCTTCAACACTGTAGTATTAAAATCCTACTTACAACTTCGATATCAATATATGTTAAAATATATATACACCATTCATTTGAAGTCACGTAAAATTAGCGCCTTTGAACTCTATTTGTAGTTTGAATCTCAAATCTTAAACGCTATCTAATCGATTTTTAATGGGTAAACGGAAGAGCACGACGTGGGAAGCTTGTCCAAACAGACCATTTCATTATGTGGTTAGCGCAAGGTTAAGTCAACTCTGGCTTTGAATTGTTTCACGTAACTTCGGTATCGTGCGGTTTGTATGATAAGGCACCGAACAAATCCAAAATATGCCGGTAGTGATCTCATCTCATTTTTAATATCTTTAATAAGTTCGTAGAATATATAGTCTACTATATCATAGTCAGTTGTGTATTGTTAAATCTGTACAAATCAAAAAAAAAAATTCTGTATTTTTTATGAATATGGTGAAACTAACACGAATATGGTGAAGCATTCAGATCCTTCTCAATAAGTAGTCACTGGACTTCTAAATAGTGATAGTCAATTGATGCCCTGGTTAGCTTAGGAGTAAGTTACAAAGGCTCAAGTAATTAGTTTACATTAACGTATACACGTTACCACATGCTTGGAACCAGACCATAGCATCGCTGGAGGCTGCTGTTGTGAGACAGATATAGACGTGACCGTGTAGTGCCTCTGCAGTCGAACTGCGAAGGGGTTTCTGCCACATTGAATATTAATATAACTTATACTGACCGAGCCCCGCGGTGTCATCCGCGTGTAAAAATATAACATGATGAAAATATATACATAATAGAAATTTTATACCCTCACTAGTTTAAAAAATGAACGCACGAGGCATTTTAATAGATTTGAACATTTTCTGAAATGAAAATATTTTTCTTTATAATAATCAGCCGTCTGCCCATGAAAGCAAAACCCCTATTAGTCTGAGATCGGTCTTGGAGATTGACTAAACTGACAGGCGGACAAAAATCTTAATACCTAATTGTATTTTTGTTAGAAGTATTGTACTTTCATATGCATTTTGTATAAAGGATATATTTTGATATCACAAAAAAAGACACTTCATTGTTATTTATTTGTACAGATTATTCAACTTGGGTCGCTCGAAGTGGATGAGAATAGATAGATTGAAACTTTTTACTTATTACCTTTGTGCGGAGAGTTTAACCCAGTAGGATAACAAGCTGCGGCTGTGATCTAGGTACCAAGACTTGGGATAAGACATTATGATTTTTCTGAATAGTTTTTATTTCTTTTGGCACAATGGAGGGTTTGTTTCTTTATTGCTATTAGAGTGTTCGGTGGCGAAATAGCACACAAGGCACTTCGTTGTGTCGCAAATTGGGCAACGCACGTAACTGCTTTCCTCGCGCGGGCATGAATCCCTCCTTTGTGTTATGGAGTAATCTTTCATGAATACGGCGTTTTACTATAACGAGAACTTGTATTGTTTTGGCGCAATATTTTTATATATGTACCTTCTTGTTTTAGTTTTTATGTTTGGTATTTTATTAATTTTGTATACTCTTTATCTCAATGGTGTTTATGCAAGTAATTACTATTGTTTCAATAATTATAGTTAATATATGATGACAAAAATATTTGTGCTCTTATGTTCCGAGTTTCTTTACCCACCTGAACAATAAAATGTTTATTTGCATTATATTCATTTTAGCTAATCCAGGGCAATATATACGTGCTGACATTAAACACGTACTAAATTATGTGTCAAATACGAAACTTTCAAGTTAAATATTTACAAAGTTTAACATGGTTCAGCTTAATTTTAACAGACAATTTATTTAAATTGATCTTATGTTACGTACACTGCTTGTGGTAACGTTTAGCATTGCTTGATAGTGGATAATTTGCTTTCCACATCGCTTAATAGTTGATATTTTTATTACTTTAAAGTTCAATAAGATGTGAGGCGCTACTAGAAAGTTCACGCTTAAATTAAATGGTTGTTTCATTTGAACTCTGGACCTTTGGAACCGTTTCTAATTGATCATCCGAATCAAGCGTTCAACACGGAATCTATTTTGATCAGCTTCCGACGGGCACGGGGTCGTCGCTCGACAGTTATGTAAACGTGCAAAAATTTGTTAAAGAATTTTCTCATTTTTTACCCGAGCGGTACAGCGGTTACCGAGCGCTGTGTCGTGCTGAGAATTCAGAGTTATGTAGATATTTAAAGATTAAGTTGGATATATCCTAGGTCTCATTATTTAGGTATTTTAGGTATACCTATTTGTATGTTACTTACTACTACTACTACTTACTACACAGGAAGTCTACTTTAGAGCAGTGCTATAAATTAAGGTTTATTTAAATCTTCAAAAAGGAAGAAGTTCTTGCATGACTTCCAATTCCTAGTAAATTGAAAATATATTTTTATATTCTTAAATAGTAGAACATTTAATAAGTTCTGCTGAACTTGTAATCTTTGTAGTTTGTACCGAAAACACTAATATTTAACCACAGCGTTTCAGTTCGTAGATGCAAAAATCCGTCTTTGTTGTGTACAACGCGCTATTGAAACTACTGCCATACTCTTACTACTGTTCCTCGAAGAAAGAGAAGAGGAGTTTAATTGCATCCGTTCCAAGCCATATTCTAGGACAATTGTTAATATAAACGGTTAATTACCACTTAACATCGCACCTTAAAAGTAATTTTGTGTGAAATATATCAATGTGGTCCATGATCCCTGCGCGAACAGTGCGTGAGTGTGTACCCATCGCCTAACTTGTAGAGCGTGAAAATACAATAAATTCTATGAATACACAATCGTTACGAACATACACGTTGCGCTTTACGATGCACGATCCAGATGGTTTTATGAGCACAACGTTATTGGCCGATTTGCAATCGACCGCTGCGAATAGGGCGCGATAAGATAAAACGATTTTATAACATACAAACACTGGTATTCGTCGCCAGTTACTCGTACAATGCTCGCTTCTAATACACTTTCCTGAATAAGTGATTCGGGTAACAAGCATTAGGTATCGTTTATAAAAAGAAACGGTTTGAGTGTCCCGTGTGTCCTAAAAGGCACGTCGGTCACGTCCATTGGTTCAAATCCATTTTACGATAGCTTGGTTTTTAATTGCTGTTTATCGTCAAATAGTAAATTAATATCAACGTAATCGGAGCGTGTTGATCTGCCCTACATATGTATGAGTAAAGGAGTATTTGTTATTGCTATCAAACATCGGGCAAAAGCCCATGTTTTTATGCAGCAGAAGGGTATGCTATCTTATTTCTTATTTTGTACAAGTAGGAAATGAGTATGCAGTCCATCAGATGATAAGTGGCCAATGCCGCCCATTGACATATGTAATCGACCTTAAGTTTGCCACAGATGTGTTGTTACCCCCTGAGGACTAAGTTGCAACGCCTCTGCAAAGTATGTCTCTCTGGCTGTACACTGTTGTATCGTCATTTGTCATTCGTCTCCCTGAGGTTTTGTTACCCAGTTCAAATAGAATAGAGCTTTACATTAGAGAGATTGCTGACTTCCAAAATATATATGGAGTGTGAACTGAAATAATAGCGGAACAATATAGCATTTTAAAACGTATTTGAATTTTTTATATTTTGTGAAAAATTTATATAATGCGATATGTTTGTATATCGCACACTTTCAGTGTTGCCAATTTCTTTGGAGCGTTCGAGAATTAGAGTAATTTTAGAGACGTACAAACTAAAATATGAGAAATCCTAAGTTGCAGGAGTATTGGTAGCGTGTGTTCCGGGCTCGGTCGGCGCTCCCGGAAGCGCCGTATATAGCGCTGCGTACATGCGTCCCGCAACACCTGCTATGCGTACGCGAACGTACTCGTCAGCTTTTTGTTGCACGTAGTTGTGCCCAGCTCCACCTGGCTCCATTCATACCTAGGAAGTTGCCTTATTAACCCTTTTCTGATCAACTGGACGATGCGACAAAAGGTTTCTTCTACTCCCAACTCCTACACCCTAATGACTAAAGAATTCTTGAGCGCTATTCCTTTAACTAACTAGGGAAAGTTAACTGAGATGAAACGCCTGTCTACCTATTGTCCTGGAAAATACATCAGGGCGACGTTACACTGCTGCCTTAATTTGCATATAAGTTTTACGGTAGTACCTGACGTTTAATATGTTAAATGATTCAAGGAAATGAGCAATTCAGCCTGCTCGTAAGCACCGTCACGCCGCGTACAACACGTGTAATGGAAGCAGCAAACGAGCATGCTCATCTGATTTTGGTCATTGTAGCCCACGGACATCCGTTACCCTTGGAATGTCTCACATCTCTGCCTCACCACACCTTTCAAACGAGAACATCAGCTTTATACCGTTATTGTAAGTCAGCAATGGGTGTGGTGGTTCACGTAGCATTTTATACATTTCTCATTCGTTAATATCTGGGTTTGTCTTCATTATAAAAGTCGAAACAATATACTTAAATTCGACTTTTCAAATAAATTTTAAGAATATAACTAGAATTTATTTTGAATATATAATGCAATATATATTCAAAATAAATAGTAAGGTAGGTAGGTAGATAAAGATTAAATAAGTTTACTAGCAATTTGTGGTGTCCTCGTAGATTTATACAAGTTTGTCACATTCTAACTTTAAACGTAAAGTTAGCGTCAGACTGTACGTCGATAAATGTTCCGTAGTTAACAATAGTATGAATAGCTGTCGGCTACGTATACATCAATATTACTTAAATCGCTTATAAAAAAATCCATATTAAATATCGCGTGCGGCTGAGCAGGCGGCGCGCGGCGCGCCCGCGTGCGCGCGGCTCACATTTGGCAATAGCTGTTACGTCGTACGGCTTCCGTCCGCGTCTTGTGAACTCTGTGACCGTATAATCGCTGGCCATTTTGTGGTTCATTACAACATTATCAATACTTCTACGTCCAATTTATAATGTGGTTTCTTTTGGAGTTAAAATAATATTGTAACTAAATAACGCTCCGCTCGTGTAGAATATTGAAGTAGATGCGACTAGTCACAAGTTATGCAGTAATTGAAACCTAATATTGCAATAAATCGCCCATTTAGTTTTCTATTTGAGGTTAAATTATTTAAACGCGTTTTATATCAGTGTAACTATCATATCTTGATATTTAATTAAAATCTACAACTATCTTCATTGCGTAGTAATGACCATGTATCATGTGATGAATGGTGGTCTATCAGAAAGTGCCATTAGAGCATTCAGATAAACTGTTTTTGCGATCCGCGAGATCTTATTAAACTTGAAATCGTCTTTCACTTCAGGATTAATACTTCATCTGATCCTCAGACGAACTTTCCAATAGATGGAAGCTTAATGGATTTTCTATGAAGGAAGATCCAATTTATTGATACGATTTATACCAGCACGTCTAGATTTAGTTATCTTTTAGTTTCACTCCGCCGTTTTAAAACTGTCAATGTTAGTGCAATTGCGTAATAAGTACAAACGCCACCATATATTTATCGTGAACGGTCGGTAGTCGGCCACCTGCCTCCATACAGATGATGTAATTCGCGCACAAGTAATCGTAGGAATTTCTCAATAACCCAAATTGTAAGAGTTCGGCGGCCGACTTGCGCTTAGTTCTTTTGCTTTTTAACTTACAGCTCTCCAGAGAATTTATGTAATGATTTCAATGAGTAAGTGTTTGTACGTTATAACGTATACATATCTATGGAATGCTCTATCTTTCAATTTTGCTATCGAGGGATTAGAGCCTAAAGATTACAAATCCTGAAGATATATCATAGCGTGTAAATGATACACATTCTCTATTTTCATGTCTTCCTAAAATGTTCTACTTTCTGTTATTCCAAAATTTTTGATCACTTGTATTATTATAAGTTTTACCTATCGGTTATTTTTAGATCAAGCTAGGTGTTAGAATGCTAAGTTGCTGCAGTACAAAACTGTAACACAAATTATGCTTAGACATAAATGTATTGTTCTAAGTTGGCTTTTATATCGAATTAAGTCGTTTGTGGGATTTTTTAGAGATGCCTCAAATCATCAGAAATTCCAAAAAAATCTTACAGTGAATTGGACCTACTTATGCAAACAGGAACCAACCCACACAACGACAGTTTTGAGAAAAAGCCATTTTTGTCAAAATTTTGTATACTGTAAAATTTTAGGTTATTTTTAAT
>DWRA01000257.1:0-28754 GCA_018250295.1 Spathilepia clonius
GCTTACTGTACAAAGAAATGACACAAAAAGAGTACCAACGTATTACAAATACAACTCAATTTATTGTAAATAAATAATAAAACAATGTTGAGTTATTTTGTAATAATTGATAATGATTTATGATTTGTTTCGTTATTTATTATTTTCGGAAAATATTTTGTTATCAGAAATTATTTTATTTTATTTCTTTTAACTTACATCATAGTGAAACTACACTTCAGGTGTTTCACCTGAAATTTATAAATGGCAAGGAAACAAGTATTTTGGATCAATTGTCTACCAGTCTCCCAACCAATTCTCGACAGCGCCTGATATTGCTCACAGGGTGATATTCCTTTCTTTTTTTTGGTAGAATTATGAATGTTGTATTCTTAGGTGTATTAGTTACTTTGAATACTCGTAGGCATTACAATCTTAAATGTATTTCTCGGGAAAAGTATGACTTGATCCAAAAGGAACAGTTTTAATACGATATTTCAGGCACTCGTCTGATTTACTTTCATTTATAACCCTTGCATAAATAATAATTTTAAGGGTCCAAGCCGAGGCTCCTTATACTTGTACAAGATTAAAATTTCATATTTGGGAAATATGTGTCTATAGGTCTATAAAAAAATAAATTAGAATGCTTTCGATTTCAATACGAAATAAAAAAAATCTTGTTTGTTATCTTAACAAAACGGTTTGTTTTTAGTTGTTTCTTTGAAGACCTCTCTATATGTCTTGGACTATCTACTATATAAAAGATCTGTGTCTTCGTCAATAAATTTATTTCCACTATACAAAAAATGGATTAATAGTTTACCCCGCTGATAAGTAGGCATTTGTGAAGTAACGTAAGTACTGTGTTGCGTACTGGTACATCAATTGTATTAAACTTTCTCGTAAACCAAGTCGCGAGCATAAGCCTGTATATGTTTCTCAATCCCAATGATACTCTTCGATCTTTGTTCTCGCGTCCTCTGCATATCCTTCGATTCGAAGTTGATTATTCGGAGCAATGCCCGAGCTTCTCCATAGCGGCCGAATTTGTCTACCTGAGGAAACACGACTTTGAAGCGAATGTTTTTGGGACATCCAAAGAAATATAATAATATAATTATAGTACTGTGATGTTAAAACGAATAAATAATGAAATGCATTCAGCCCACGCCATATGAAAAATGAAAAAATATAAAGGTTTTGTTTTATTTGATAAAAATAAATAATTTTTAAAGATATAGTAAGTTTATTATAGACTCAGCCTAATAAATAACAGGAGAAATGAATATTTAATAAATATTGGGAAAATATTTTTTTATTTATTCTATTTTGTTTGAAATTATTTTGTTCGACATTTTAGTGGAAATTGTTTTGTTCGACATTTTGGTGGAAATTGTTTTGTTATCTGGTAGCATCAATCAGGGTCTCATTCTACAAATAAAGGAAGCCTAAAACATACTTCACTATGCAACTTCGATGTGGATTGAGGTAAGAGCGTACAGGATGGTGGTTGGTGGTCACCCGTGTCGGATGTTGTTAAAGATCTCTGAAACGTTGACAATGTAAGGACTGTTATTGAATGTTAGCACGCAGAGCCAACAAACCTAATTTTCGTCTGAATGTTAATATACATAGATAATGTAACTACATTATTCTTCACAATTATTAGGTACATAATCAGTAATCAGCCATACATAATCAACAGTGCTGCGCGCACGCTTTCGTTGTAATCTACATAATAATGTATTATTATATTATATTATATTTGCGACTATTTTATTAACTGATTTGTACGAAGTATGTAAAGTTAAAGGCTTCTCGTACTGATTTTCGAATTAATTTACGTATTAAAAATGATTTGTCACCCTTTTAAATGAAATGATGTGACGGAACACATCGCGAGAAATCCTACATCCCTGACAAATTTGAAAAATGTTTTAAAAAGTCTATGCTGTGTGGAGTCTATTAATTCGAATTTGGTCGGAGTAATAAATTCTGTCATAAAGCCTTTTCACTATGACATGATACTTTGCCTAGTAGATGGTTAATAATGATTTTAATAGTAACATGTTTTAGTGAAATCTTTCTTTTCAGTATATATTTACAATATTTAGGAGATATTGAACTAGGTATTTACTTTATTTCGTTGGTTATAAATTAGGTTTTTGTTATGTTGTATTAAAGAGAAGAATCTTTGTGAACGTACGAAAGTGTTGCTTATTAATTTCTTATTATGTAAAATAAAAATCAATTTGTGAATCGGCCGACAAAATGTAAAAGTGTAATTTCGCAATGTCATTGTCAAATTAACTTTCAACTTCGGAAATCCAATAAATCAATCGATATAAGTCTTTCGCTTCACACTTGAGCGACATCCGAGGCAAATTATATTTGGTCTCGTATATTTTATCTGAGTTCACGAATTTTATCGAATTCGTTCGATTCGCGTAACATTGCCAAACGGTTGCATTTCTTTGCCCCCATCGGGCGGCAGCTTGCTGCAAGTTATAAAGCGCGGAGAAAGCACGGTGCCGCGCAGTTGTATCCCGCAGATCCCGCTGCGCTATTGCGTCCCGGCCGTTTCGCGCGCTTTTTCACGTTTCAATTAGTGTTGCACGGATATTTTTGTGTGTTTAAAAATGTATATGAGGTAATTATACTTTTTGTTACTAGTTACATATGTGATTATGATGCGTCGAGCGTAGCATTTATATATGTTTTACTTATCGCTTTTTACACCGTTTTTATAACGAAATAAGAATTCTCGTTATAAATTTACGATAGTCTGAGAAGACATTTTATTTAAACGAGTAAGTAGATTCATATCTACTATTATTTAAAATTAAACTAGTATTCGATTCACCGATCACCTAGGTGCGACTGTTAATTTCTTTTTAATATCCTGTAACAAAAAAAAAGATTATTTAGCTTTTTTCCCATTTAAGTAAGTAATTTGTAAGCTCTTCATAAATAAAAAGTGAACATGACATAGATTAAATTATGATCATAATTTATCATATTTCATTCGCAATCATTTCACATGTCGTTCAAATTAATTTCCAATAAGCATGTGAAATCTATAGCTTTCTCCTGCCGCTCTGTTGGGTGAACAGTGCAGTTTCTACAAAATGATTCCTAGCAGCGTTCATTAGCCATAAGATGATAGATTTTGTTTTTATAGTAGGCTAGCTGTCATTATCGGCGAACAAATTATTAATTAGGAACATGCGGTCTAAAGCACACGACTCCGCCTTCCTTGGTGTGTGATGCGTAGTTTACGTTTTTAAGTTAATGTTTTTTTTTTTGTAATATGTAATTAGCAAACGTGAATGCAGTTCGCCTGACGGTAAGAAGCCACTACCGCCCATGTACAACTGTAGTCAACCCCAGATAAGAATAGTCCTAATTGAGTTTGATCAGAGTTGCTTTCCCGTTCCTGAGACTGTGTTGGAACGCCTCGAATAAGTATGTCTCTCTTATCACACCTTTCACACCAGCAGCAAAATAGCAGGGCTTAATACTGATATCATTAGGCAGAAATCGGTATGGCGGTGATGCCTCCGAAGTCTAACCACGAAGTGCTCTACCATCTGTAAATAATTAAGACTTTAGTGTGTCGGTTTAGAAAAATTTGATTTCTTTTTAAGAAAATGGTTGTTCTTAAAAACCAATATAGTTGTTTTATATTACACAATAACCGCTAACATTTTTTTCTACTATTTTTCATACGGCACAGGCTTAAAGTGATACTGTTTCTGATAACATAAATAGTTACCTTTTGTCGTTTAATGTGATCCTGCCAGTAAATAGTAATATCGAAACATGATAGAAAGTTGTAAAGAAAACGTAAACTTTCCCATTCATCGCGAAGTCGTATGTACGTACACTTCATTGTACACCAGTGAAACTGGATCATACAACGTAGAAAATCATACAACTAGTCATCAATTATGTGAACATCGAAGCTACGCTGCACTTCATAACATAACATTATTATTGTCGCAAACGTAACCCGTTACGGTTGTAATAACTGCATAATAACCAATTAAATGAGTACGTTGAACGTGTTATGCGTGTGGCTGAATAACAAAACCGAGGTCAAACTAGAAAAAGGGAATGAATGACCCGGAGCCCGCCGATTTAAATTATTTTGATCCACGGCATGAGTTTACTGGTAGAGAATGCCTATATACTCTGCCTATAATATTTTTTTATGGTAAAAGGTAATCAAATAAATTAATAGTGTTCTTTCCAGTAGGAAACGTGTTACAGTTTATAATTTTTGGAATACCAATAATATATAGTGCCTGTACCTACCTAATCGAAAAGAAACTAAAACAGTTTTGAAAAAAGTAAAAGTCAACCAAGAATAATTAATTGGTACGTTCACTTGGCTTGTATGCTTTGTAAAAGAAGTAAAAGGCATCGTAAAAATTACACAAATGGTTTAATTCATCATTTAAAATTAATATTTAGAGAGTTAAGAATTTGCTAGAATATGTACAAAAACATTAGAACGCAAAAATTTGATCAAAGCATACATAGGCGATACATTATCGTTTTCAATTTTAGAAGTTCTCTTATTTAGAACAAAATTATGCGTTCAGTTGATCAGTTAAATATGTAATGCTCAACATTGCCGTGGATATTACTAACGGCTAATAGGTATCTATCCAACATGAAGTATATAAAGTAATTGTCATCGTTTTGGTTGCTAATCAAGAAATAATAAAGTAAAATTCTGATATTCCTAATCTTGACTTCTAAACGATGAAAAACACAAGCCTGTGTAGCATTCTACTGTGTTATAGTTGGAACGCGTGGAAATAAACAAATACACCTGGTGCTTAACTTTCCTCAAGGACGATGCATCTGTTTCCAAACTCAGGTCTAATCCTATTGGAACTGTAGGTACTTGACGTCAAACACATTGTTTTGCTACTTCAGATTTATTAAAACATTTATAGGCTACGCGTTTACGTAGATAGGTATGTAGATCTCATTCACAAGTTTCAGGCTTGTTTCGCGTTTAGCGGGCGAGTTGCTAAACTGGTTTTAATTTTTTCCACATCAGCATAACAAATGCGTTATAGTTTGTAGCTTCTCATTATACCAGATCTTAAAGAAAGCGCTCGTACAGACTCGGCTCAGAAGTCAGTTACGTAATGACTACATAATAAATTCGTTCATACATTGTGTATGCGAACTAATAGGTTACGGTAGGTCGGCTGTGTTTTACTGTTAGCGGTTAGCGATAAACTTATAACGAATGGAATTCGCCGTACGTTTGGTAGATTTATTTATTCGTTTAGTGGTACTTATGCGGTGACTTGACAGCTGTAGTTGCCAGCGATAGCTTTAATAGTAGATCTTTTATTACTAAATGTCAAGTACCTACTATTAAGCAAGTCCTAATGTTTCTGTCAACTCGCATTGGAAGTTGGTGGGTGGTACGATTGTTATTATGCATTGTACATTGTTATTTAATATAATTGTAGGCTGTTTACAAATGGTTTATTATTATGAACATATACTTAAACACGAAATGTTTCATTTTGTGTAGTTTTACGTGGCACAGACTTAAATGTTAATAGGTCCTTCTAACCGGACAGAACAGAGATTGCATTTACCAGCTCACTATGAAACTAAACGTAGTTTATGTAACGGTGTTACATATCAGTTTATATGACTTTATTATAAAGTTATGCGTGCTGTCAATAATAAACTTTACGATTCATAAATATGCAATATAAGAATATTTCTTTAAAAAAAAAGGAATTTGAAACACACTAAAGTGATATTGCCAATACGGAATATTTGTAGTACGGTGTATGTTTATATGGTATTTTTTATATTTATATGGTGCCTATAGAATAGTTTGAAATAAACCAACGATCAAATTTATAAAAAATATATATAGTGTGATAACGAATTTTCTAATTAAATGATTATTTATTTAGCAGAAAATCAGGTATATAACAACTATGCAAACTACGAAAAAGTTCGTAAGCCATCGAGCAACATGTAAATTAAGCAGTTAAATGTTTTGTAAAGCCTGAAACAATGTAATTTTGAGATACCATCTCGTAGTTATGTGTACAGTTTATGCACAAAATTTCAGTTTTTTGTTCAAGATTAAATCGTTTTGTAACACGTTCGTGAAATATACGAGGCGTGGACGCTTTAATTGGAGTTTTATAAGTTACCATTTTGATCATAAGTAGCTATTCCGGTCTTTAATCGGTACAATAACCCATATTGAGATATTTATTATTACAAGCTTTTATTTAACTTTCCCTCGTTAATTTGTATGTACCCACTAGTATGTGAGGGTCAAATCTTGCAAGTTAAATTTGACCCACTTTCGGGTATCCCCCTATAGAGTTAAAATTTTGCATGTACGTTCAAACGTTCATCAATATCATTTTTGTTTTCTTTCTGTTTTTATTGGAATAAGTTCGATAGTTTCCTGGCTAATCCGTTGATTCGATTTCGATAATAATAATGCAAGTCGATTATAAATTGTATCTATGAAGTAATGCTCTATTCCTTTGACTTTTAAAAACAATAGCGAAATACTAACTACATATCGTTAGTTTGTTCCTGTTCCTGTTGCTTATAATACAAATCCGGTCGCTAATTAAATTACATTCATTAAAGATTAGGATATTGTGATTGCTTCCTTTGTTAATTTGTTAATTGCTAATGTTCCGTTGCCATTTAACATTTTCCTGTTCATAATTATATAATTTGATTCACAATATTGCATGTTGATTATTATATTAGTATTAGCTGTTTTCTAACGCCGAAGAATTAGTTTATAACCAGTTATATGCTCACTGTTTATCCTATCATATGGTAGGATATAATATGATAAAATTTTAGTTTTGGTTCATACAGGGCAATGCTTTTTTAAAATGTGAAATGTTAATTAATAGATAGTTGTACGTATTTCATTACCTATTATGAAACTTAAATATACAACTTGTGTTGATTAGACATATATACAGCAGCGTGAAATATTTTTACATACTAAGGGACTCGTGTCAAAATATTGAAAAATACTGGTATCTAGACGTTCTACGTGGTTTAAAATAACAATAATAATATACTCAAAAGTTATTATAGTTAAGCGCTTATTCTGAAAAGAATAGTTCTGACCTAAAAGTGTAAAGATTTGTATGTACGAGTATGTCATAGTAATGATATATTTTATTTACGCTTAAGTGCATAAAATGAGTATGACAGTACAAAAATAAACAACTATACTTATTTACATGGGATTTTTACGCAATATTAAACAACTTTTCGGGATGTAAATTTGACTACATTTTACCTCAACCATATATAGAGTATCTCTATGAAAACATCACAGACGACACTACCCGAGACAGTTTATTTATAAATAAAGCTAAAGCTCAATAAATAATCAGAAGATTAAGTAGGTAGGTAGTTATTCGTTCTCAGTTTTCACACGAACCCACTGCTGACTTCTTGCACAACACTGCGTAGTGTAGTAAATGCTGTGTAATCGCGAGTCCTGTGCGATGATTGCGCACGTGCGTTTTGTCGTTACTTGTTATTTACCGGATGTCAAATTTTAATGGGTATTATGCCAAAAATCGGGGTTAACTTAATTTATACCTGTATTATGGCCGTTACCTCTTGAGACCAATTTTCGACGTCTTATGTCCATAGACCGTTAGTTTAGGGCCTATATGTTATGGTCGGTACTAAGTAGTGAATAGTCTGCGAGCTTAAGGTTTTATTTTATAATATTGCTAATTAAGTAATATCTAGAATTTCCTGTTTTTATAATCACATGAAAGATCTAGTAACATTTACGAGCCTTTATATGACTTGACTTACAAATCTTGATAGCCTCGGGATTTTAGGCGTTCTATTCAATCACAAAAAACTAAAGGTTTACATGTTCTCTTAGAACAAAATACGTGGTATTTTGCTTGCAAATCAATCTAATTTATCACATGAATTTGATTTATAAGATGACGTCATGTTAGTATCATGCTACCTGTGAATAGGCAACCGCAAGCTCATATGTAAATGTCGCAAATCTTAGCCTGTGTTGTGGTCATCTTATATTTCACCGCAATGTGTATGTTTATGAGGAAATACAACCACATGTGAATACGACATTCCAGAGCAATTTCCAGGAGATGCAGGGGGACCACTTATCTGTAGTTTACATACTTTAGCGTAAATGTTGAGCATAGCAAAATATTTGCACATTACTATATTTATGGACAGCATAACATTTCCAATTCTAATATCAAAAGGCGATCTTTCTTTTATGTATGTATGTTTAAGAACTCTGATGGCTTTATGTTAAAGAGATCCTAAAGCTCAGAAGATACATGTAGATTAAAAATATTGCCAGAGAATACTTGTCCCTTGGAAGTCCCACAAAAAGAAGACCCAAAGAAAAGCCACCTTCTATCTAAAAAATATAATGATCGTAAACATGTCGACGATAAAGATTTATCTTAAATGTAAATCTACATTATGTGTAGCTTTTGGGTCATGTTTGGGTGATACTTTTAGAAGGGATCGTTAAAATCCTTATAAATATGTTCTTAATCACAATGGCGAACCTTTTTAATGTGTCACCTTTGTGATTTTCGGGCTTTGACCCAAATGGACTGAATATAAATTGCAGTAGGTACATTATACAAGTTTCTAAGATAACTAATATTGTACTTCGAAGATGTTACTGTATTAACACAATATGTAGTATAAACAAAAAAATCATAAACGTATACCTTAGCTATACAGATTAAAATAAATATATATATTTTAATATTTAATATAGACATATAGAAGAAGCAAAATATATATTTTACCTTCCTATTGCGTGGAATGTGTACTCGCTGAATTAACATTTGTAAGTTAATCGATCAGGATCAGATAAGGTTAGAAATTAATCAATCTTCACATACCATACGTTCTTTTCTGAGTATTGCCTGTACAGTCTTAAAAGGAACTTCTTATTTTAAAAAAAGGTTTGCGAAAGGAGACCTTGATGTTGCAACAAAATTCCAACAAATATCGAATTAATATTTTCACACAATATCCTCACATACTATGAATTCATACTCGTCTAGGAAGGAAACCGTTCACCAACGACACGGTAATAGTTCGAAAATAGTCGGTAATTGATGATAAATTAGATTTAACTATTTCCGCGCGTAAATCGCGTGCAATCAACATTACACAGTATTACAGGAGTTGCGTGAAATCATTCGACTGTACATACATTATGCATGAAAATAACGCCTTCAATAATCACTCAAATTTCAATGTCATTGCCGGACACGATAAGTAAGCTACCAGTTTTACGATCTAGATAATTTTAATCTATATTAAATCAACTGAAATGTTTACCCCATTTCATAACTTTTTAATTTACCAATACAATTATACTTTAGTAGATGAAATAAATGGTTAATTTTAACTAAAAATTTTGCGAAATACACGTCAATGCTTTTAATATAATCAGCAATTATTTTTAACAAAGTGATTGTCATCTGACCTTCATTGTAAATATAATCAATTTAAGATAACACTACATAAAAGTTACCTATTTCGTGCCAAAGTACAGTAGAATTTATAAACCAATTGGATTTAACCTTTTGAATTACACTTTTATTATTATAACCTTAGGTTTATTGTTTGGTGTTAAAAAGTTGCATAATACACATGTACGTTTACAATAAACACATTTAGAGTCATACATTCGCTCGCACGTGTGAATTAAGTTCACAATGGTCGATCAATTGATCAATTGTTGGCCAACACACTGACATCAGGTTCACTGGGTTGGCACAGTTACTTATGTCACTATTTATAGGGCTATAGTTCCTTCAAGTATCAGCAATACTATTAAGACAAATAATCATATGATAAATTATAATATAAGTAAACAATAGCGACATAATATGTAGTAACAGAAAATGAGACTAGTTGAAGTTTTTTTTAAATGTCAATGGTAGATATGTGGTATGTGTCATATGGCATCGCCATAGAATAGTCACACTCCATTTTTTTCTTAAGGCACAACACTAATAAAAAACTACGGAAAACTATTTCCAAAAGCGAACTCAAGATGTAAAAAAGTGTCATACAGTATCTAACATTATGGATAGTCATGAACTAAAGCTATTCAAAAATTACACACTAATGTATTATTTATGAGTATCAAGACAGATGATATAAAATTATAAAAAAAAACTTATTTCACATTTATGGTACTTTTTCATTTAAAATATGATGATTCTGACTATTTCTGTACCCGTTTTTGTGTATGGTCCTGACAATCACGATGCCGAGAATCCTTGTGTGGGGGCCGCAGCCCCCATAATGTAATCATAATCGTGCGTGGGTAGGTGAGAGTGGGCATTATGACTTTAGACTGACATTCACATACATTAAAAGAAATGTACAGACTATAGATACATATTTAAAAGTAAATAGCATAATCGGATTGTGAGCAGTTGAATAAAAAAATCTTTAAGACTAAGGAGTTCCGATTTCTATTTGTGGGAGGACACAATATTTGCGCACAAGTTTATTTTTATTTAAAATATATACAAGTGAGACTAACAAGCTAGAACTAAAAACTACGGGTGATTAATTAATATGTAGCCTTGAACTATTAAAGATCACCATTCGAAGTTCACTGCTCCATCATCGAACAGTGTCTCAATTTCAATCCGGTCGTCAAACGGGTTGACAAATTCTCGTAGTTACATTGTCTTACAATGCAGTCACGCGGTCATTGTGGTTAAGCATGTTACACAGACGATGGCTTCTTTTGTGTGGCCAAGTGGAACTGGATAACGAATGGTGTCACTGTCGCCATTGCGTTGGGCAATTGATGGAGTTGATATGGACAGCCTTGGATGGTTCAATCAGATTTAACTTTAAGTTAATTAAGATTGATGAACATAAATTAGATTAGCAAGAGATTAAAGATATTGATTTCATAGTCGTTGGAAATCAGCTGATCGATTAAAGAATCCTATTCATCGGGACTGAAAAGATTTCTAATCGCTCTTCAATTACAGTAATATAGGTACCTACTGATTGTGATGATAGGATAAGAGATATCATCTAAGCTTCTGTAATTTTGTTTATAATAATAAAGTTAGTTAAGCAACACGGTGTGATGTAAATCCAGCTCCACAACAAATATTTGATTAAAAGTACCTTAATGTTATATTGCAATATATGTTCACGTATGGAGGTTTTTGCGCCGCTTTTGCTCCACAGCGTTTTGATCTTAAATAAATGAAAAAAAAACTTCATTTAACATAAATAATATTTGTGAACAAACAAACAAACTTTGTTGAAATGTTGCTTATTTGTGTCTAAATATTTATTATAAAACAACGAATAAAAAAACCCATATTAATCTCTACAACTTTCTATTGTTCACTAATCGCCTTGTCTTTGAAATGTTTTGTCTATATAGTACAGAGCTTAAGAATTTATCTCGTCACTATAGAACTGATTGGGCTTTTCATTAATGTATTAAAAGCTATGCAATAGGTATTTAACATTTGCCCTAAAGCGGCACCTGTACCGACTAGTACATGTAATGGGCGCGCCGGCCGCCCGACAAGCTCTGCAGATGTAGATCAGATGTTACATACATGTCTGAGGCACCTCATAAAAGTAATGCTGTATTATATGCTCTCATTATTTCACAATTTTATTTAGAAATCTTGGTTATTTATGTTGATGGCGGCGGGTTTTCCACTTAACACTCGTAGTAGTTTGATATTTTAATTTTGCACATATTCTTAAATATTGTTATATTTTATTGCTATTACTTATAAAAATAGGTATCTGAATAGTTAAGCGACCATTGGATAAATTTAGCTTGGGATGAGATTAAGTGTGTATCTTAATACAAAAGACATCAACGCGTTGCCACGTACACAATAACACCCATCGGCAAATTTTGTAACAGTATTAGTTAATGCTTGTAATATTTACGATTTTAAAAAATTATGTTCTTTGTTACATAAGGGGGATACATCAGACGGCATAAACGTTTTTTATTTGCAACAATTTTGAGGGGGCTTTGGACTTACCTCGGCAATAAATCGTCTCCTGTATTAACAAATATTTAATTATCTGACAAGGTGGCTACGTAACAGCAATAAAGCGTAACCGTGTCTCATAAGTAGCAGTTTGAATGGTATTAAAACAGGATAGAGTTGATGATGCAACAGACTCAAAGTATGTAATATGTGTAATGGATAACCAGTAAAATAAATGTGAAATACATACATACTTGCGACATTAAGTAGACTTTGCCCATATTTTTTCTTTACTTGTCGATGTATAAACGTAAACAAATTTTAGTATAGTATTTTCATAATCTCGCCGTTTTTAAGACTCTGTAATTGCCTGTTTGTAATAAAAAAGTATCTTATAACTAGCTGAACCGATTCTGATGTAATGGAGCAAATTTAGTAAAATGCTGCTTCAACGGTAATGTACAACGGCGAAATCGTCAGGCATATTACAATGTAGAAAAAATAAGTACTGAACCTACAACCGCGTCCTTTCTTAAAGTTGATTAAAATAAATATATGAGAAAATTTTAATAATCCAAATATCGTCATACTGTAGGCTTATGTGTACATTATATTAGGATATAATTATTGAGTTGCAAATAATGAAAGCCATTCAAAGTTTAACTTATTTCTACTAAACTAAACATTCTTCGTTATTAGTATCAGTTGCCAATTTCGTAGATGTGGAAACTGAAATCCCAACATTCCTTAGCGGAAACTAGTCCACAGACTGCATTGCATTCGTCCATTTCAATGAGTCTCGCTTCCGACTCAAATCACTGAAATATAGCTATTTGCTGAATGGATTGCTCGTTTATAACTTTTACTATTACTGATTACTGGTTGTTGAAGTTAAAAAATTGGTACGTTTAATTTTGATTCTATTCAAAGATGTTTTTAAGATTCGTTTACTAATACTCAAAAGCGAAATGAGGTAATAAATGTAGCTTACGACTACTCGACTGGCCCAGCGGTCATGACGAGGGCCAAACACATAATGTTTGGATCTCAACTTCAATTCTCGACTTAGGTTAGACTTTATATTTTTGTTCTATATCTTGTTTAGTGTAAATCATTCATGATACAGGGAATTGGCTTATGAGCAAAGAAATCGTAGTTAATCAACTTGGAGTCATAAACTTGAATAATAGACTCATAATTAAAGCATACAAAATAGCATATTGGTCGTCAAAAGCAAAATTATATTTAAAAATATCGAGAAGTTTTATCAATATTTTCAAAAACTTACATTACATCCCAACAACAGGCAAAATGAATTCTACGATATACTTCCCTGACATATCATAATAATTCTATAATATTTCCTTTATCATTTCCTGGTCGGTATAGCCAAGCGATGCCCAATGCATCGTATAAAACCGGGAGGACGTTGCGCAAGCGTGGAAAGTGAAATCTCAAGAGATAATGTCGCATGCGCACGCGATCGTATACGCACTGTTTGCAGAACAAAATCTGATCAAACAGCTGACTCAGAATGACCTATAGCACTGTATGTAAAAAACGATGTAATGGAAAAGGCGTGCATTGGTACTGTTGATTATGAACAAACTAGTTATTACATAAGAAATGCTTCATCATTCCCAAGTACGTAATTTGTGTAAAAAGTAAGAGGAATTTAGAATAGATATAAATGGTGCAGTATATTCGGTGTTAATAACTTGGAGCGCACCCTAATGGCAATAAAAGTAAACGATTGCACGCCGTTCACCACCGAACAAATATCAGACTGACAGGCGTGAATTTTGAAATCTTTTGTTTGATCAGAAAAAACTTATTCCGTGTTCACTGCAAAAACCAATTCCTATTTCGATTGTGGATATTAACTATCACAGACTTTTCATGCACCAGTTTAGCAACGGTGGCAAAAAGTAGAGGCAAATCTACCCTGTGATCAAAGTAAACAGGTCTGTGTTTCTCAACCTTTAATTAAATCGTAGTAAAAGATCTTGACCTCGCGTTGCCTCACTTGACAATGAAGATAGTGTCGCAGTCGAAACAGACGGTGTGGCGCGACCAAAACAAAGAACATCGTACGCCTCCGCACAAAAACCTGAATTTACGGTCAAATCCAGTCGAAAGCAAAATTACATTTACGACAGTGAATATGTATGTATGTATAAAATTGACAAAAAGATAGATAGTCCGACCATTATTTAGTCTTTTGAGATCCTTTACCAGTCATAGTACTTATCCTGTGCAATATTTACCATCGTGCTAGAATATGGGCTACGGGAAACGTCAGTGTGTAAGAACTTTGAATATTTTTAGCTCAATACGTTTCTAGCCGTGTTACAGAAAGGGGATATTAGAATATGTTCTGACAGGTTATCACCTGAAAGTATATTGTTTCTTAAAGGAGATATTCCATATTTTAAAGTAAGAATTCTATAATTTTATTTTCCGTTTATATTCTATTCAATTTATATTCTTCATAATACAACAGATGGTAAGTTAGGTAGGTAAGTATTTCTATTATTCATGATGGGTTTAATATTATCATTACTGTTATCTACTCGACAGTACGTTAATCGACCTTCGGTACGCTTCGTGGGGTTTTTTGATAACTTTCTAGTCTCTCTATCTTAAATTCTCTATATTAGGGTTTATTAATTTTCCTGTTACAGTTGCAGCGTGGTAGAGATCGTTAAGCAAACGATATTATTTAGTTATATTACAAGCATATTTCACGCGTGTCCAAACATAAATGAAAGTCATTTTAATAAGCATATTTTATTTTGCTTATGTAAATTTTGTACAACTACAGCATTACATAAGCACCAAAGTGACACTGAGTATATTTTGTTCAGAATAATTAATAATCTAATAATTTTTTTTTGAATGTTTGTTATAAAATTTGTTTATATTTAATGAAAATGAAATGCGTATTGTGCGTTTTCACTCACTTCAAATATATATATATAGGAGTTTCTGCTTCCTCATAGAAAATCATAGAAGTAAGGTAAAAACAAAATACTAAACATTGTTTTAAGGGGCTCTATGATCATACGAGTGGATACACTTCTACAATATTACATTGATATTAGTAAGATCACTTTCCAGAAAACACCTCAGTACGTAGGTGAAAGTCAAACTATTCAGAAAATGCGTGGGGGTACCTAGTATGCATCGTAAATCTAATTATATATTAAGATCTTCTAATTAATGTGTGTAGTCACATACAGTATTGTTCAATAAATCTGTATTGTTTCGTATCAGAGAATGTATCCAATTAACTATGAATAAATAATTTCATTTATTTTATTTTAATGAGACACGTAACTAAAACCTTGCAAGGTTATATAATAAATAAATAATTCGATCCGTAAAACTGAAATCAAATTGGACTTCATTAGTAAATACCTACCTACTTTCGATTTGTCTGTACTGCGCAATAGTAGTTGATTTATAAAACTCCATAATCAAGATACCTATTTGAAATAATGATCTGATATTTACTAAAGTATTTACGCGCTTTACGTAAAATTACTCAGAAAAGTATACATTTACTATCTATATATATTATCATAATAAGAATTCAACTTTATTTCAGACTTCTGTCTAGCAGTATATAAAAATGAGTGTGCGCTTTTGTGCTTTGCAGTTTTTAACAACGCATGTTTGCTTATATGACATATTTTAAGGATAACAATAAATCTATTTTAAAAGTTGATCAATTTTAAATAGCACTTATATTACATTTGAAATTTTAGATAAAAATGAGGCATCAATAAAGTAAATGAGGATATCAGGCTGATTGCATTTCGTGCTAAATGAAAAGAACTTTATTACTAATCAGGAAACGGAAATCACGCATTTCCGTTTCAAAATCCTTTCAAAACTACGTTCCTTTACGGCGAGTTAGGGCAATAAGCCAATCTCGTCACGGACCAGATACTACAACAATGCTCGACGGCAGCGACGTAAGACAACCTGGCGGGCAGTGGGTACGCAAGATCCTATTTCACGAGCCGATGGTTCCGATGAAAACATTGAATTCTCGGCGTATTTACAGAAATTACTAACTGACCGTAGCGTCCTAATTAAATTATATTTTTACAAAACTGCTCATGCAAAAGTAATCGCAGATTAATAGATAACGCTGTCGTAATGAATCTCGTAGAGCTCACGCTGTTAAACTTTATTGAAATTAATTGAAAGTTTGTGCCTCTTGTGTGCGCTTTAGATTTTATATTTTTATTGTTAGGTCTTATAAAGGCGTACGTTGTAAGGTTTTGAAATGTTGCTTAGGAAGTAAATTCGCCAACGGAACGGCAGCTACGTCTAAAATCTAGATGAGAAATGAATAGCTGCTATTCTTTAACAACGCGGCTGCAACTCGTGAAATAATATGTTATAAGTAGTTTTATGCCACATACTGACTAATGTTTAGGCTTGCTTTATTACAGATAATAAATCAGAGTTCAATGTGACAAATGCCTAGATTGAATGAATCATGAAATAAACAGCTTAGGACGTTGGCACTACATTTTGAAAGCACATTCCAATCCTATTAGAAATATTCATTTGGCTATTGCTATATGTGTAGGTATAACGTGTTTCAATAGGACATTGAATGAGATCTAATCGGATATCCGCTCATACTCAAAGAATTTCAGCCGTGATAAGACGCCGCGAGCATTATTGCAATATTGCACATCGTTATGTAGATAATTTTAAGGCCGTGCAGTCAGAAATTAGATAATAATTTCTGTAATAGAGCCTTTTCAGTAAATTATTTTAAAAGAAATGTTACGATTGAATCTATTGTATCAATATTATGTCGGGGTGTAATAACAAAGCGCATATTTAACTGAAACGACCGATTTCAAAGCGGAAAATCAACAAGAATAGTGCGTCCTTGTATTTTTTGCTTTCAACTGAAAATTAATAAATCACAAAAGCATAATTTTGCCAAATACTGTAAAAAATTGGGGTTAAAAGGCGAAATTTTACGCCCCATTTTAATAACCTGTTTTCTTTATATGAATGTGTCACAATAAAGAAGTACGAAATTAATTATACGTATCAACGAGAACTGGCCGCGGACGTGGTTACGCAATTATTATTTTCACCTACCGGCTTCCTTAAATATTGTGGCGTATAAACAAACCGGTGTTATGTAATTTTACGCACCGTTATAAGCACAGACGTAAGATTGAGTAGAAATGACTACATTTTTTACTTTGCATCGAAATACCGAACTCCAATGTCATGTGAATATGAAATAAAAGAAAACTAAAAAATCTTCATGCATGATGGGTTTTAAAAGCTGTAAATATTGTTTCCCGTTTGTTGAACATTATCAGGGATGAACTTAAAATAATATTATTGTTAATTTGACTTATATTTTTTAATAATTTGAAACAGTTTTTTCTTTATTTAATTCAGAGCTGCATGGTAGCGCTCCTGTTAACTTACTTATTTTTTACAGTTTGAACCATATTCTCTGTCTATTATTTTATAGCTATCAAACAAAATATAAGAACTCTTTATATATATTTCTTGTTTTTTATTTAGACCAACTTTATCAACATTATCATTTGGACCAGATGAAACCATATTATTTAGTCAACTACAATAAACATAGCCCCGATGTCCGTAACATAGAAAGTGTAAAATGCAATTCTACCTTACATCCGTTCTGTAGTCGTAAACAAGAAATTGCTTTGTGTTTCGCCGAAATACATTGCATTATCAAGCAAGTAATCATGTAACACTTATATCGGACTTAATTACGTACACGTGAGCAAATGCCACGAGACCACACCCGGCCAGCCTTTACAACCTCCATATTACAAACTGCATGGTTTCTACAAGTGGTATAATATTTAGACATGGGCTGTGATCAAAATAGTCCTAGGATAAGCGATTGGAATAGATAAAGACTTCAGTTCATGTAGTAAGATTTCAGTTTCATATAGTTAAAATGGTCGGTTGGTTGGTTGACCGCTTTTAGTTTTGGCTAAAATGAATAAAAACGAAATATGTTCATTTTAATGAGATATTATCAGATATTTTAGACATACTTATTACTACTTTTCTTACAGTTTACTACTTAAGATTAATATCTTAAATTCAACCTAAGTTTAAAAGAATAAGTTTATAGGTACATATTTCTGTTTAAAAACACGTGTGTAAGTGTAAGTTAATCGTAAGTGAAATCTCGTTCAGCATTAAAAGCGTGACCCACATAAATTTTTATAGGTTTAACAACTCTAAATCACTCCAAAGTAACCGTCTCGATACATCTCGTAAAATGATATTATCGTAATGAGGAAGCGAAGAATTTCTCACGCTCGCGCCTGTTTCACGAGACAAGCGGCAAAACACTCGCTTGACAAGAGAAGTGGATGTAAGAGCACAGTCCCATTGAGAGCTATTAACTATTTAAATAGTCCGATAATAAACTATTAATCATTGCGGTCACATTAACCAGTGAGCAACAAACAATAAGATAGTTAGCAAACTTGGTTATATGGACTTACCTAGACTAGTTGGCTCTTCTTCAAATACAAATAAATTTCAGCTGTTATAGTTCATTAGTAGGTAATTTCAATTTTTCGTACTAGTCACGTATGAAGTCGCAGGTAGCATCCTAGGTACGTAGATACCTACTACTTATTTTTTAGAAACAAATTATAAATAGAATATTTCCAATAATAACTACCAGATAGGTCTCAATAAAGCTCTCAACATTATGTGAACTCTTAGGACCCATCTTTGGCTTGCATGATAAATTATATTCATAGCTCTTATTATTATGAAGAAGGAACTTGGCCAGTAGTTAGATAGACAGTTGGCCATGCTGACAATATCTAGGACACAGATGACATCCACAGATCAATTGGTTTGTGCACTGCACTCAAATTCAAGAATGCATTTTCAGCATTCTCAAGTGAATCATGTTCACCCATTTACACAGATAAGTGGAGATAGTGAAAAACCAGTTTCGCTGTCGTCGAATTAAATCAGTTGCAGCTTACCGCATAAATTATATTATGCAACGGTTATGTATGTGCAGTGTCCATTTTGGTGAAATTGTTGAATTACGCAACTGGAGAGCCCTTTAATAAACGTAACGTACCTATCAGAATCTAATTGGCTGCTATAGGAACTATAGTAATTGCACAAGTGGTGGTAGTTCTGAGTACCAACCGGCTCATGCTGTGTGGAATAGGAACTCACGATGAATAACTCTACGTACTATAAAATGTCTATATTAACACACTACGCACTACACTTGTTTGTACTGTGAAACAGTTTTTACGTTTCGCTAGAAGGATGTGAATGGTACCTGACTTACATATGACACGACTGACTTTGACCTCGGGAGTAGTGACACATCTGTGATCGACTTCAAGTTCTATATTTGATTTTAGGGTAATATATGAAGTTCTATATAGAGTGGATTACCAAACTTAAAACTAAGCCTAAAGACTAATTTATGTAATAATAAAAATAGCACTGAAGGATTGATAAACTGAATAATTGCACGTGATCAGTGAGAAGGAATTTTTGAAACTCATCGGAGAGTGTGGTAAAGGAGACGTACTTTTCCGAATATTTGATTTCCGAGGAGGAGTCCCAACTTAGTTTTCAGGAGCAGCAACGTATCTGTGGCCGACGTCAAGTAAGACTCAAATCTTATCTGGGGTTGATTGCAGATGTCTATGACCGGCAGCGGCAACTTACCATCAGATAGATTGCATGCTTGTTTTGTTATTTCTAAATAAAGTAGATTTGTTCTCGTAATATTTCTAAAATTAGTTTCAATTTGTTTCAGGTGGAGCTTTTTAATAGCGCTATTGATGCTGGGCGCGTCGTGTGCCACTGAAGAGGAGGACAGCGTGCCGGACGCGGGCGTCGACGCCGATGACGATGAACTGGCTCTGGACCTGGAGGTATGTTAACACTGAAAAGTAATTACTGATAACAGCCAAGACAGACTACAGTTAAATCTGATACTTCGTGTTTATCAGCTAATGCTTCAATCCCTACTAATATTAAAAATGTGAATGTAAATTTGTTTATTACGCTTTCACGCTAAAACTACTTAACCGATTGTCTTGAAACTTTATACACATATCCTTAGGGGTATTAGAAAGGACATAGGATATTTTGTATTGAAAAAAATATATGTTTTGTTTTCAATACAACTTCGTAAAAATTTTTTTTTTTTTACGAAGGTAACAAAAATATATTTAGGTAGATATGATGTGATATGTGTGTAATGCACAAAATTTACACATTTGTTTTCGTTGTAGTAAAATACATTTTAACTTTTGTTGTTGTAAATTATTTAAATGATGCATGTTTTCAGTTTTAGAAACTTCATTTTATGGAGTAATTTTTAAATACTGATGAATCACATTGATTCAGTTCTATTGGAATGTGTTAATGATCTTTGAGGTTTACTTCAGAGCTTCAACGCGAGTGAAGCCGCGGGGAAAAGCTATATATCTATCGACCTATTACACTAAGGTACTGTTGGTCGGTAGAATTTTTCTCTTCTTCACTAAATACACAATTAATAAAAATAATATTATCTTTAGCGGTTTAAAATAAAAATTAACTGTAGTTTATTTAGGAAAGAAGGGTAATGAACTCCAATGATGCAAAAACCTTTGCGCATGCGATGTTTATTTTTTTATTATTTGCTCGGTGATACCGCTAAGGGCTTGAAGAATGTTTTTAACAACTTATTCGTATTTTCGTATTTCGAAAATGATTTTGAATTATATATTCCACAAAATTGGTAAATAATTAACTCATAATATATCTCTGTATTATCACACTTATCAAAATTACTGCTGAGATTTTTATAAGAGCGAGTAACATTTAAGTCACAGTCCTTCATGCTATTTTAATTAAGAATCAGTAGACGTCGAACTCTCTCGAGATATTTTGGAGAACTCTCAGATACGTAGATTACCTTTGCTTGGTCGTAGAACCGAATGACAATAAATTACTCATAAGCGCATAACTTAAAAAATTTAGAGGAGCATGCATTTTTGGCATTTGAACACAAGATCTTCGGTATGAGAGGCTTAAATTCTTCTTCTTCTTCAACCTGTCACTGCTCAGGATCTTAAATGAAGTCTAAAGCAGAGGCAAATAATGCAAGGCGAAACACAGTTCAAGTGTAATGACCGTGAGATAGATAACCACACAGAATACTGTGTGCAGCGTAGCTTTCAGGTGATCGCACCGATAAAACACTTACTTTCCAAAGCCGTGTTTCTTGCACCGCCAGTGCACTGATGTAAGTTCTCATGCAAGGTACTCATATATAACCATCTTCATAAGGCAAGGCGCGTCACTCGTACGTGCTTACTTATAAAATTAATCTGAATATTTGATATCTCCAACCATATATTGTCTTTTAGACAAGTTCAAAATTCTACAAAGTATTCTCCTTCAAAGACGAATATTTATCAAATCTTCTGAGCGATAGTGACAACTGAATCTATTGCCTTAACACTTAAGTTATGTAAAAAAATTATATACTCCATAGTTTAAATATTTTGTTTCCAAAATACGAGTGCCGTGTATTTTAGGTATAATTATATAAATAGGGTTTTTTACAAAAGCCCCCACTGGGATACTATGTATTTCATTGACACAGGAGTAGGTACAATAATAAGAACCGAAGTAGGTCAACAAAAAAGCCTTATCATTATAAAAATAAAGTACACAAACACCTAAATTTTGTAAAATTCTAATTTTTGATTTAGACAATAGGTACCTATAGGCATCACTTACATCCGTTGCGTACAATAGTTTACCCGATTCGATTTGATTGCGTCTATTTATAAATTAGGTATTCTCTTGGTGTTTAGGGAACTTGTGTAACATTTGAACGTGTTGATGGTAGTCAATAGGCATTGTTTACAAAGTGGTTACAAAGTGGTTATCTAATTGTAGGTACTGGTAACTGCGGCAGGACGCACATATTTTTGGGCTCTACCTGACGTTAATAGAAAAACGTGACTTTCATCTGAGGATCGATACAACCCTCACTTAGGTTTCAAATGTTTCTTTTTCTGTTGTCGTTGAACTTGTTGTTTCTATCAAATGTTTAAAAAGACAACAGTTGTTTTTTTAAACTTGCTCATTGAGTAAAAAAGGTGGTCTTTTTCCTTTTTCCAATTTTCGATTACGAAAAAACGAACGTTGAGAGTGGTGTTTTTCTTCTGTAATTAGACACTTCAAACCGAATTCTATTACAAACATCAGCTCTACGTTTTTCTGCTCTATTTGTCGACTATGTCCGTCGGAAGGCCGCCGAGAGTGAAAGTCGAAAGCAAATCATTACCAACTTTTTGTCCTTTTTACTCTATTTGAACTGTAATATGAAAGTACGTAATAATGTCACGTGGTCAATATCAAAGATTTTTAGACGAGATTGTAATTGAATTATATAACAGACAAAAACACTTTTTGTGAAAGAAGTTGTCTCCATCTTTTTAGAAATATATTACTGATATATCATATAACTCGTTTTATTATTTTTAATTGTCAATTAAAATGATTTTATATTAATAATAATATTGAGTATTTACATTTTATTGCACAGCATACCAAACCTGCAATAATCAGAAAAAAATCAAATCAGAGAAGGGATTTCTGATAGTCAAAATATCAGATAGGTCTACGTTTGTGGTTCTGAAATTATGTTCACGATCTGGGCGACCATTTCAAATGGTTGCGTGAGAAATATGCAAATAATGTGGCCGACTTGAAATGGGTTTTCTTAATGACTTCATTTATATTGAAGATAAAAATAAAAGTACCTACATATTGTTTTTGTTTTTAAAAGTTATTTCAAATAACTAGAGTGGTATCGTAAGACTATAATTAAGAGCAAGTTAGTATAAAGTAGCTTTTTTAATTTTGGCAGACAACGATGAATTTACATGTATAAATTATACGTACATGTAAGTAAATCTACCCGTTACTGGGGAAAGTCTAACAATGCCACTTAATATAAAAGTTTTTACATTTTTTCAACGTAAACTACTAACGTTATTAAAATAAAAACACGCTCCACGTTGAAATGATAGATCAAATCAATGTCCATAATGATAATTACCTTCCGCCAATAATACCGCGCCGCACGAACGCACAAAGTGAGCAATATCCATAAAAACTGCTTAATCGTCGTAAAAACCATTAACAATTAAAATTACATTGTATCATTTGTATCCATTGCAGGAGCAGGTACTTGCGTAGTCACCGAGTATTAAAAATTAAGTTATTACTATACTACAAAAAATCAAATTTCAGTAACTGCCTGAAAAACTAGTTGAGAGTGCAATCGTGTTGGAAGTAGTGGTCTGTGTTGCGGTGGCGAGCCTATTTCGCTACGACGTTTTTCCTTCAACGAAATAAATACCTTAGATTGATCAATTTTGATATTTCATTTCAAATGTCGTTTCTAAATATTTGCTTTAAATAGCTCTGTATAGTCTATTTCTTAAAAAGTCTAGACGATCTGCATGTATTTGCATTTTTGGATGTAAGAATAAAGCAAATATTTTAGTATAGTAGTAGTAACGAGTTTGGTAACTACACATTTAAAAAAATATTTATAAATTGTTATTTACAAATTCGTTACAAATTACGAAATTCCTAAATAAAGTAACATGGCATAAATCGTCTAATTTATCGTATATAATGTGGGTAGGTACAGGCTGAACCGTAAATATTTCTTAAGTTTCACCAATCAAAATACAAATACGACGCAACTTAAATAAGATTACTACACTACACAGAGACAAAAGTTTATCGAAGCTAATTAGGTCTTCTTAAATTTGTTTTATATATGGCAAAGGTAACAAACACTAAAATGTGACGCCCATAAATACTAAAGATTTGCAATACCAGCCTACATCACTTGCATTCTCGTATTGAGTGTTACATTGATCTTTGATCTTTCTATATGAGCATGATTTATGAAACGTGTCAGCACGTGGGCATAGCTTATTCCATAATCTTATAAACAATAGGTAAGCACCACATCTGTTAAATCGATAAGATGAATTTTAAAACATAATTATTCAAACATACTATATGTTTTGTACTTAGCATTAATTATCTTACTAGATATTTGAAAAATATATACGCGACGAATATATACCTACCATCTTTCTTTCCGAGAAGTAAGTCGGGTAAAAATATTGCAACGGATAACCCAAACTGGCGTTTGTTATATTGGCTAATAAGTAGCTTTAATTATTTCATATCATATCGTGATAAAATTTGACAATATATATTAAATTATTAAATAAAATCAAGTATATAAATTTGCATGAAATTCACAACTATTTATATCAAAGAACACGGACTCGCTCTACATGCTACACATTCGCTTGTAAAAATTTCTATATGAAAAGTAACTATACATTTTACACAGAAGTCTAATATATCCAAATAAGAGAAGACAGCATGCACGTAACAGGGTTAAAGTTAATGACAAAACAAAATTTTTAATGTTTCATTTCAGGAATCGCGGAATCTAAGGCCACGAGCGTACACTCAAGCAGCCTACCCGAACACTCTGCCAAGCGGGTTCCGTCCGACGCCTTCACTGGCTGAGCTAGCTGGTTACCAGCAGAGACCCCAACAGGAGCAGCAGGAATACATAGTGCCCACCAGACAAGTGTATTTGGAGGAACAACGACAACCAGTCAGGGCACCCCATAGGAAGGTAAAAGACTCATTAATAAATAAAGAAATCAGTAAAGTAAATAAATTAGTAAAGAACTTACCAAAATTAAAATTACAATTTTCGTTATACAAACATTTATTTACCTAAACTTATATTTTTAATTAAACAACAAAATATAAAATTATTTGCAACAATTTTATTACTTAACGAAAGTATAAAGTTATTACACCTACTTCAATGACTAACAATATAGACAAATGCTCTAAAATAAGTTAAAATCAAGGCCAAGGTAATTTAAAAAAGACTATTATAAAGTCAATTATAATTACTCCAGACAAAAAGAAGCAAGATAAATTTGGACGAGACGGTTTAAAGTTGAGAGATTAGTTTCAATGCAAAAACATATCTTCGATTAAAAAGCTATAATTAGACATCTTAATAGTACTTCATTTATATAAAAAAAAACGGTAATATTGTAACCTGAGCTCAGATAAATAGATGCATTGCTACCCCAAAGAGCTAAGTTGGAATGCCTTGGATTCGTACGTCCTCGTTATTACACCCTTCAAACGGGAATACAACAGCCCTACACTGCTGTTATTAGACAGAAACAGGGGATAATATTATTAGTCAGTAATGTTATTTACACAAAAATCTCACATTTCAGCAAGAGCAAAGACCAGCTAAACTACAACAGCAGCAACAACTTCAAGAAGTGGAAGAGGAGCGTGAAGAGGAGAAGGAGGAACCTGACCGTCTGTCACAGCTTCTGCAGCAGTCCAAGTTCGACTGCGTGAGCAAGCAGACTGGCTATTACGCGGACCAGGAACTCAACTGCGAGGTTTTCCACTACTGCCAGGATAATGTGAAGCACTCGTGGATCTGTCCCGACGGATTTACTTTCCATCAGGTGAATTTTAAGTACGATTAGGAAAACTATAGTAATCATGGTAAAGTATGATGCCTATCTGGACATGAACTATATATATTTTCTTTAGGGTTATTTCGTATTCTATTCTAAGTTTGAAGTAGTTCCAAACTGCGGTGACGAATCGTAATACATGTCGTTTCCCAATAAATTATTTATTATCTTAAGTCTGCAATAAACATAGATGTGTTTTCAATGATTTAATGAGCTTTTTAATGTAATTTAACTTCATGGATTACAGTTGCAAAATTCCTATAAAATAATTTTAATTCGAATCTTATTAACAATATGTTTCAGGTTCACCTTATTTGCATGCCTCCAACCCACGACAACATCTGCCAGAGGTCAGCTAAATACCATTTCGTGAACGACTACCTGTACAGGCCAATCAATGAGGAAGAAGTGCAGAGAAAGCCCAATGTATCCCTGAAATACTCCGACCGCTACTATCCTGCTGAGGTTTATAGGGACGACAGATACGAGCAAGAAGAGGAGGAAGAGGTTAGTATTCAGATGTGGTTAGTCTTCGTCATTTAAATGATTATGTCTCTGTAAATGATTATGTTCTTCGAACAACCTGTCTTGAAACTGTTTTACATTAGTTGTTTTACTATGTATTATTTTACTCACTCATATTTCTTAATAATTTTCAGGAGGAAGCCCCGCGTCGCCAGCCAGCCCCTCAGCAGGAACAAAGGCCATCTCCTAGGCCCCAAGTATTCCGGACAGCTGAAGAAGTTAATATCCCTCTAGTGCAGAGACGCCCCCAGCGTCCTTATGATGGATTTGATTTCTAATTTGCTTTAAGCTAATATTAACACCTCTAAATTTATTCTGAATAATGTCAATATTTTTATTCGATTCTTTGAGTTATCTTTCCAAAGGTGCTAAATCCTCATCTAGCTGCCAATTGATGAGTCATTTGAATCAGACCGAACGTAGTTTAAGATTAATTAAACTTATTTATGTACGATAAAGTAATTGTTCGTATTAAGTTACAAATTAGTTATAAGCTAGTCTTTGTTTAAGTGAATAAAACTAATAAAGTATTTGGCTTTTTATTTATTGCGAATCTAAAGTTTTAGGACATCTAGATAATAAGGCAAATTTGTAATAAAGTAATACAATGTTTCCTGAGAAATATAAATAGTGTCATGAAAATTTAAGCATTTAGCACTTTTAGTTAACACAATAATTTATAAAATATTTGTAATTTTATTTAGTGACCGAGACCCAGACAGTTTTACGCTAATGGTCGAGAAAATGAGTATAGCTAATCATGCAGTCAGCCTCCGGATTCCTTGAGGAACTGGACCTCGGATACCGTGCAATTCTTGATCTTGATCGATTTTTAAAAACTTGCTGCTGCATTTCATTTCACTAATGACACTATATTGAATGGTAAACATTTCACGCTCGCTAGTTTCTGGCTCTTCGCCTCTTATTTTGCTATTTTTGATGTAGGTTTTTCTCTCCATTTCACCTATATCATCTTGAGTTTGATACGATTTATGAAAGCTTCTATGAATAGTAGGCTCTGGTAAAGATTTAATAGATTTATGTCTTTTACTACGAAGTATTCTTTTGAGCACAGAGGACAAATTTGAAACTTTTTTAGTTAATAAATGAGCTCTTTTAGACACTTCATTTTTTATTGATATTATCCTTTGTATTTTCATATTACTGTCTCTAGGAGAGCTTTCTTTGATATTTTGATAGACAGGCTGTTGGTAAGAAACCTCATTATCTTTTGGGAGTATAACGGATTTGTTTCGGTTGTATTCAGAATTAGGACTGATTTTAAGCCTAGAATTTGTTAAAGTACACTCTTTAGATTTTTTAGTCTGGTTTTCTATATTATAAATCTCAGGTTGCTGAAGAGAGGGTAGTACAATATTAGTATTAACAGAATTAACTATGTTTTTTTTTCTCAGCGAACTTAAACTTAAATCTGGTAGTTTATGGCAATTAACTTTATTTTCTGTAATGAGAGTATTTATATTATGGTTCGATTTTACTTCTTCATCTTTACAATTGATTCGACAATTTGTTAGCAATTTGGAACCCATAACCTGCTCCTTTGTTTTAGTTTCTTCCACTGATGAGTTCTTTAGACGGGATTTCGTATAGCTGCCGTTTTGCCTGTCATTATTTTTACTTTTCGTTTCATCGATATACTGAATACTTTTACTATCATCTGCATGTAAACCTTTTTGATTTTGTTTTCCTTTGTATCTATGAATGAATACGCCATTATTATCACTAAAACATTTTATGAATTTCTTAATATTAATGTTTTGTAATTGATCTATGGATATACCATAAACTCTTTTCTTATAAAAAATATTGGTTCGTTCCGTATGTGTTCCAATTTCAGACGTTTCGTTTGATAATAATCTTAATTCATTAGCTTCGGTTACCTCCTCATTATTTCGTTTTAGATTTTTAGGCTTTTCTGTTATTTTCTCAATTAAATCATCGTGATTTTTGGTACTTTCCGATATTCCTATTGATTTCATGGGTAAAAGACTAGGACATTTATTGGTTTCCTTAGGAGCAACATCGCAGATCGTATTTATAGGATCGGAATTAAGAAACAACACGCTACGCTCTTTAGAATTTTTTTGTTTTTGGTCTACACCTGATTTAAATTGTGTTACATCTATTTTTCGTCGTTCTGTTGGTTCTTTTATTGCTTCTTTTTCTGAATTTAATGTATTTGGTACAATTGAAACATTATTTATTTCAGATGTCTTATGTTTTAATTGTTCTGGCAACATTAGACGGATGGCTTCGTTATCTGTTAGAGAAAATTGCGGAGGTTGGTTCTCTGCAGGACATTCATGAGCCTTTTTCTTTGCCTTTAACACAACTCCCTTATAAGGCGTTGGGATTGTGATATCCTCAGATGAATCATCTTTTTTTTCACAGTCCTCTTCACTTTGTTTTGGGCTGATAAAGATATATAACCTATGTTAAATTAAAACAATCACGAAATCTTATAAATAAGGTGAAAATGCATTGTCCGGACTTACATTATTTTTTCGGG
>DWRA01000258.1:0-28719 GCA_018250295.1 Spathilepia clonius
GATACATTTTGTTATGTAACGGGTACTCACGATACGAAATTTGGATTTCTTAGTTGCCGATATTTCGACCCAGTTGCATGGATCGTGGTCACAAATCAAAGAAATGTGATACAAAACTTTTTCAATTATTACTTGATTTAAAGATTAAAGTAATAAATACTCAATTGATTTTGTTTTTAAATGACTTTAGGATACACTGAACATATTTTACGACAGAGGTAGGTAAACTATACAGATATTAAACCCAATTATATTTAATTATTTTTAATTTTTTAATTTTACGTAACTTATATTGTACTAAAATTGGACGAGGGCCTAATAGTAGCTATACTTCATAATTATGTGGTGTTGGGCTCGAAGGGCACGTTAAGCTGGTCTTATATGTTATCATTGTAAATCAGACATTAAAACTTACTGAAAGGTTTATATGTATTTGAAAATCCAGGTCCACTGCGGCCATACCTCTTCCAACAACCCCCATTGAAGCTATAGAGTCGAGACAAGTTGAAATCACACAGCATTCTTCTGCATAATTTGATTTAAACTCGTAATCAGCGGGATGTCAGATTGGATTCACACGGTTTTGTATTACACATTTTTCGTCAATATAAAAACAATCAATCGCAGTTTAAGCGGTTTTACGGTGCAAAATGTTTCTATATTTAATTTATTTACTCGTTATGTATGCGGAATGAAATGAGCGGAAGAATATCTCATTGCTACACGTCCAGCAATAATATAAAAAATACTGCAATAATGTTTACTTACTCTTGCTTATTAATTATTTGTATTCGTACGTTGTATCATTTCAAATTCAAATTGGTATTATTTATATGCTATTCAATGTGATACAATTTTGGTATAACATTAATATACATTAGATCCTTAGTCGGTTAAATTGAATAGCGGGCAGGATTGTTATGTAAATAACAATATACAGTCTTACTTATAAATACTATCTTTATTTTTGCAAAGATGACTCTATGTTCAAGCCATATTATTGATTTAAAACTTTATTATTATTATGGAACTGAAATTTAAGTTCATATTTCTGCTTATTACAGCAGTGTTAAGTAAAGCCGCTTTCGATAAAATGAGAAATAAGTACTTTCACGTTCCAACCTAGTCTAAAAAGTAGCAACATTAGCGACGTATCTGTGACCAACTTTGTGAAAGAAAGAAAGAAATGGTTTATTCGGTAAAATACCTAATACAAATATCTAGTAACTAAAATAATTGGCTAAACACTAAATTATTACTAATTAATGAAATTAGTACTCCAAAGGTCTCCACACAATTTAATGGCACAGACCACCACGGTCACTTGCAACGCTGCTTCTACGTAGAGCCTATTTAGAGTTGAAATAGATATCCTTGGACGACAGTAAACACTTAGCATCAATCTAATATTGTGACAGGTAATATGATACTCACACCGCGAGAACGAACGATTTATAAAAACAAGTTGAAGTTATCCTGTAATAATAATTTGTGTAAAAACTAATTAAACTGTAGAAAACTGAAGTCTTCCGCCGTACTAGGTGATCATGTAAAGGGCGTGTTTCTCGATAGCGTGATTCAGAATGTAGTGGCGCCATCTCTAGATGAGTTGTGGAAAGTTGCCATAAAACTTACAGCATTACAATGTTAACATTTACCTAAATCATAAAGTGCACCTGGACCCACTAGTTCCTACTCATATATAAAATATTAAACTGTTTATACTACATGAAAATGCCAAACGGAATAAATACCTCTACATTGTTTATTACCCATCGACCTCATGGCGCGGTATTGTACCTAATTCAAATTTACCTTCACCTTTAACGGTCAAGTGTTTATTTTTAATTTAAAGTCATTGGAGTAGAGCAAATCAAACATTAATTTGTGTGACCGGGGATGGAACTCAGGGCCCGTGCACGCCACAGCGGTGTTGGGATCTCTAAGCCATTCAGACGAAAACAAATAAACCTATATAAATTTGACTTGTTAAAGTACATATTCGTTAATTAACTTTGACGGAAGAATTATGCAACCACTTTTATGTACCTAGAGTTTAATTAAATGAATTGGTTTTTGATTAATTTTATATATATTGTTTTCGCTTATAATCCTGCACCAATGTTCCTGGTACAATACTAACAATAGACACACATACAGCACTAACAAAAAGCACACAATCACTGAGACCCAAAACATAAATTTTAGTATTTGTTTGGAGATCGAACCTGAAACCCTCTGCGCATTAGATACGTACGTGCATAACTAATATCTTATAAAAAATAACTATGTGTTAATTATATTTCTCATAAATAATTATTTATTGTGATGCTAAAGTTATACCTCATTCTGTGCATTTTTCTTGAACGCTATTTATTGCGTATGTAATATTAGAAAAAAAACCTTCTAAAAAATCCTTTTAGAAATAACTTTTTCTTTGATAATTCAATAACGTTAAAATTAATCAAATATAATTGTAAAAGATATACTAAAAGAAACGTTATAACTTGGAACCGATTCATATGGACGTGTCTCCGTTAGGATGCCACAAAAAATACTTCGTCTCTTTCCAATTGTTTTGGCACGTCGCGCATACATATGACAATTTAATCTCAATTTGTGCCCACATTCTTCAGATAGATTGTTCAGGGTTGTCAACTTTATCTCAAAATTGTTTTACATACAGTTATTTCTTGTAGCAGCACCTCGCGAGGTAATTATATTCTTAGGGATAGCAACGCATCAGTAGTCGACCTCAGGTTGGATCCTAGTCTTATCTGGGGTGGATTATAAACGTCCATGGGCGGCATTTGCCACTTACCATTAAGTGGACTGCATGCTTGTTTGCTACTCCATCAAACATTTTTTTTCATATATGATGGACAGATGCATTGCTACCCCTGGGGACTAAGTTGGAATGCCTCGGATAAGTCAGTTTCCCTTACCATACCCTTCAAACCAGAAGACAGCAGCGCTTAACACTGCTGTTATTAGGTAGAAATAGATTTTGCGGTGGTGCCGCCGGAGTCGAACCCCAAAGAGTTCTACTACCTTTATAAGTATAATAAGAAAGTGCGGTTTGATATCTTTACAGCCCTCACAACCTTTACAACTTTTTCAGGCTTTCCTCACAGTGTTTTTCCTGACCATTAAAACGTTAAATGCAATATATCATTTCTAAAACGTACATAACTGAAAATCATACGTGGTAGCCTGGATTTTCCACATTTGACCTTTAATGTGAAAAAACTAAACTCATACAGCTTGAACTTTAAGATACTGTAAATCCAGTACAAGACGAAATTAATTTATTATATTTCAGCCCTCACCCAACCCTGCACAGCTGGTCGATGTATCACCGTTATTGTTACGTGCCTATCGGTCCGCAAGTCCCCAAATGTCCCCAATAGCCTAATATTGCCGGTAATACGACCATTAGATTGATTTGAGATACGATAGGGTTTTTATAGCTGCGTTGAATGAATTGTAAGTAATTCGAATGATGTGAATGATCTTTGGTGACTAACACGAAAATTATATTTTACTACGTTGTCTGTATCTGTAAATTCTGTGACTAGATCTGCTTAGGTTTAAAAAACACAACTATTTAAGGGTTAAGGGTTTAAAAACCCATAAATATGTTACAGTGCGCTCATTTGCTATAATCTACATTTATCCTTCATGTATCAAAGTGATTTTCTTGTTAGTTTCACGAACTTGCTGTAGATACACATGTGGACGATTCGTTTTTTAGTCAAATTGTTCTATTTTTTCGTCGATAAGCACAATTTTTATATACGGGAACGTTATTTGTTTAACAGGATTACTTTTGCGCTTTGTCAATTCGACCTGTTTTTGAATTTTCATTTTTTTCCCTCACGTCTAAGACAAATACATTTATGGTTAAGAGGGGATAACATTCGATAGCAAACATCAACAACCTCCTAAACTCCAAACGCGAAGGTTAAAATTTTGTGCTGCTTTATCTCTTGCCAAGATTTTTCTTAGAAAGGAAACACTTGACTAACCATAGGACAGTAATGATCAATGAATATAAATGGCAAATTCGATATTAACTATGTGGTTGAACTGGGAAGTGAACCTGACCCCAATATTGTGTAACCACACGTCATCTCCGCGAATCTCGACCTCCAATCAAATTGCAAGGTGAGCGCATGGCGGAGCGTCTGACATTAGATTATTTAATATTATACGAGTATTGCTGTTACTGTCGATGCTGGTGTTTCCTATTTCTTTTGTTAGATCTCTAAGTTTTTAAATCGTAATTTTTAACACTCCAAATTATAGTATTTTTATGAAGTTGAATTAGTAAACGAGCTCACAATTCACTTGGTGGCAAGTGAATACTGCTGTTCATTGACGTTCGTAATAAACCAAAAATATGGTCGCAGTCCTATTTGTGTTCCAAGTGCTACCTCTGAGGATTAAGTTAAAACGCCTCCTGTAAGCATCTCTGCCTTATCACATCCTTTAAACTTGAACACAGCAACACTCTACATTACTGTTTTAAAGCAGAAATATTTATGGGAGTTCCGCCTCAGTCGAACTATGAAAAATTATACCCGTTGAAGCAAACTTAAAGTTTCTACTACGCGTAAAGTTCTAATTCTAGTACAGTCACATGTCCGTGAAAAACTATAAACTGTCCATTTTCAAATAAATCTACAAGTATTACGGTTGACACTATTTTGTGTTTACTTTATCGTGTTTAATCGGGAACTAAGAAATATGAGCAAAGTTACATAATGCGTTAACAAAACACGGACGAGGTCGCGGACAGAAGGCTAGTGCTATAAGTATTATAACACATGAGATGCAGGTATTACCTAATAACGTAGATTTAGAACTTGTCAAGGTTTATTGTTGTTCAGACTGGTTTAATAATGATGACTGATGATAATTTAACGCAGTTTTATTTTATGAATATATTTTAAACTGTAATTATGTTAAAATAGTTTGTGGTTATGTTTTACAGCAGTCTGGATATAATGATTTATATAAAAGTGTCTGTAGGTGAATACATCCCCTAGCATGGATTTTACATCTCCAAATATGTATGTTTATATGAAAAGTGTGCAGTCTCAAAATTGTATGAAAATCTTATTAAAATTTCAATCATCGTTTAAAATAACGAGATAAAGTAATCGCTTTGTGGAGAGTAAACGTACTTTCTATATAAAATATAAAACTTTATATTATATAACATAACATTACAGTTCTTCAACATAGCTGCTGAAACATAAAGGCCAAGTAAACGTATTAAGATAACCAATAATACTTTAATGACCTATTGGAATTCGTAATCCAACCTTTACTTTAGTTTAATAGTTTTCGTTTGATGATGACTGGCAATTTGAACACAAAACATCGGCGTATAAGATTGAAAATTTACTAAACAAAAATTTACAAAAATAGAAACGTAATATTATTTTCAACGCATTTTCCACTATAAGAGCCTAAAATCACATCGCCATGTTACTACAATAGCGCTCGGAATCCTTGTAAAGTGAAGATTTATCTAAGTAAAGGTCACTAAACGGCCACGGTTCGTCTTAATATTCATAAGGTCATTCGCGCCGTGTGTAGGTGGAACTTGCTCGTAATTAGAGCAATTATCCAAGACATTAGAATCTCTTGATGCTGACCTGCGGTGGTACCACCGCCACTTCTACTACTACTCTGTAACAGTGAATCTAGTTTGAATAGTAATTACTTAGAATCACATTTTGAGGCCTTTCTTTTCAACCCTCTGGAGCAGTAACGCATCTGTCGTTGAGTTTAGATAAGTCACAAGTCTTCTTTAGCGTTTGTTACGGGTGAGAGTAGCCACTTAACACCAAGTGGATTACATACTGCCTGATGTTTTCTTGATTATATACTGGCTTCCGTATGAAGCAACTGCCTTACTCCTGAACGGTAACGCATCTATGATTGGGTTCAGGCTGTTTTAAATGGAGTTGTCACTATCCTTCATAGACATCTATGTCTATGCAGGATAGTGACAACTTACCGCTAGGTGGACTACATTTTTGTTAGCTTTTTCAATTTTACAAAAAAAACCTAATTTATTGGGAACAATAATTTTATTATAATTCTAAGTATGCTGCCAAAAATTTTAACATAGAGTCTACATATTTTTTATATTTTTTACTTGTACCTATTAGAGGCCATACTTAATAACATCTGCATAACCGGCAAGGTTGACGCCTTTTTATCAAATTATTATAATTTTTAATCGCCTACAAATAAACAAGTTTTACATTTTTTTTTTTCTGTATTGTTTACTTTAAAATATTTTTTACCATCTGACGTAACTAAGTCGCCGTTATATTATATGATACATTGATGTAAAATATCTTAGTATGCCACTCTTATACGTTAAAGTAAGTATAAATATTAGATATCGTTGAAATCAATAAAAACAATTTATGTTATACGTTAATTAGATGAGGATTTAGGTCGAGAGTAATATTCGCATTTAGTATATTTAATTACGATTCGTTGAGCATTATTTCAATAATGAAGTCGTTACTTAGTTATAATTTAAAATACATATTAATGACTGCTACATGCGCACAGGTGTTACTTAAATTTCTTATGAATTAAAATACATTTGTGGTCTCCATACCAGTTAGACACACTGATGGTTCTTGGTTCGACCTTCGATCGGACAGACATCTAAATGATGAACGTAGAAATCTGTTCTGTGCCTGGGTGTTTGTGTATTTGTCTTTCTGTGTGTCCATGACACCCACGATACAGGAATCCTAGTGTGAGGCTGTGATTGCATTAATATTCAGTTTAAAGTAAGCCTGAAATTCTCAGACTGGATGCCATTCGATTATCTACACAACAACAATAGCGTTGTTAAATTCGTAATAGACTCCGTATATCACGATATTTTATGATTTCAGGCCATAAAAACCCAAGAAAACGAGATGCAATTGTGGTAATCATAACACGATAGGTTACAGACTAACCGTAGAATATGCCCATGAAATTACCAATACTAAATTTTTAATTTACCGTTACTAAAATATTTATAAACAAAACACGTACTTTTTTTCTCAGTTTTTAATATTTTTTAAATTATCATTTTTCCAGAATGTTTACAAAAGGATATATTTATAAGAATAAGAATTATTATGACTCTATTTTTGACTATTTTCACGTGTTGTTATAGTATACCAAAATTCTTGGGCAATTCGGAATACGTCTGTATCAAAAACAAAGCCTTGAAAGCAAATTGGATGATTGAGAAACGAGGCTTGTTAAAGATAATATACCCATTACAAGAAAACATATAAGAACATCAGGATAAAGAGATAGGTAATAGTTGTTAACACGATGCTAACGAAACGCATTCCATGTTTGATGTTATTGATGGCCGTGCCAGTCGTCTGGAGTAGTCCGGTACGTAGTACGTAATACACAACAATGTAATTTAGGCATCGTTACATTTAGCTCTTTCAAATGTACTCGGTAGTGCATATTAAAAACTGATTCCATTTAAAGCCGATCACAGAGACATTGCATCTTGCAGAACTGAGAACTCACATAGTCGCTTCATATAACTCAGCAGGAATCCAATCTTATCCATCGAAACAATAACTGCTCACACTAAAAATAGGTGTGGCGGTAATAATCATACCTTCCCGACCGAAACCATAATGGTTCTATTACTTTTAAAACATCTGTCTTATAATAGCAATGGTTAGCTCTGTTCTGCTGCTGAAGAGTTAAAGCAAAATCTACATTGGATTACACGAGACGAAACTTCGACTTCAATACGATCTTAGGATATCACAGGGTGGACTTATTCTTACTATCACGTGGATTATATGATTGTTTGCCATTTCAATAGGAACCATTGTCCCCATTACAGCTAAACCATGACATCGATCGTGGCCCTCTAGCAGCAGTATCAGACCTGACTTCTGCTGTATCTGAGCTGAACACTCGTGTGGCCAACCGCGCATCGTGGCTGCAGCAAGGCGACAGAGACCCTCGCCTGGCGCTCCCCACCGCCCAAGACCTTGAGACCATCAAGAAAGTCGCGCAGATCCTCATCATGTTAGGAGAACAGGTACTCGGATAGGGTACGTTTTCAAATGAAAATGGAGTATGTTGATTTGGCATTAAAGGCAAAGTTAGGTAGTTAGAAAAGAGTGACGTGAATTTTCACAATAATAAGACACATTAATAATAAGATAATAAGACTAGTTTCTATTATATCCAAGGATCTTCTTAAAACAGGAGTTGTTTAAGAAACCGAAGACGACGGCCGACGTTTATGGTTAAACACGACTTTTTTAAATCTTTCTAACCAAAGTAAAAAAACGATTAATAGTGCTTTTATAATTTAGAAATCGGCGACGCCGTGGTATCGCCGCAGATGAACTACGAATAATTCCACTAGCTTGTGTGTCTTATGATTCAATATTATTTCCTTAGGTCATACCCTCTATAACTGGAGAATCACCACCGAACCCGCCAAGCAGCAGCTGCCCGTGCCCTCCATCAGAGATACCTAACGATCCGGTCAATGTAAAATCAATGTAAAGATAATATAAAACTATTTTACCTTTAAAACTATTCTGATAATGAAACTTGAGAGAAAATGTTACTATTAATACTTGGGATATAAACAAATGTGACTTTCGTTTAGTGTAATAAACTTTTGGTGTTTCATTTGATTTTTATTTACTTTTGAAGAAATACAAAACTCTTATAAAACCATTCATTTTCCCCCGTTTATCTGTCCATCGCGATCATAATTTTATCTACCGTAAAATAAAAAAGTGCCTGCAGCAAAAATATCCGTTGAGGTTTGCCGGAAATATGTAAATTATCAAAATCTCACAGACCTCTGTACTGTACGCATCCGTGCAAGGAATTGAACAAGCGGAAGCAATAAAACGTAAAGTAATAAAGTTACACAGTGAATCAGTTATAATTACTGCTTAAGCTGGAAACTATTGTTTGTTGATATCCAGAAGACCGCATTAGCTGTATAGATATCTCGGTGCTTCACTATGTGCGTAGATTCTTTCGCCGCTTCTTCTCCACAATCGAAACAACTTAGACACGTTACCTACAAGGGTAGGTAGGGGTGGTAATTTGGTTGTAAGTGACATAAAGAAATAATTCTTTAAGGTACCTAAAATCTTTTAAATTTTTATTCATTTGATTACACACTTTATATCATCCATGTCATATAAATCAAACATACTTAAAATCGATTTCGTCAGTGTACAATGACTGACCGTGAACGGTCATGTGTATTATATGTGGGTCAAGGAAGGCTATGTTAGCGAATGAATATTTACATACGCAGGGCACTACTGGTTAACATATTCTTAGTAACTCCACCTGTTTTAGTGATTTTTTTTTATATATTATCACAATGGCATATTTAGTGAATATTATTATATTTTTCCGTCATACATTAGGGAGAACAAGCGAGATAAATAGCAATACTTCTATCTTTATTACAATACGTATTTATCGTAGTAAATTACACACTGAAACATATCGCTAAATAGTATGAGTTGTTCAATACGTAATAATAGATGGCCCTTTTAAATAATTGGAATAAACTATTCGCCAATAGATGGCGCACATATTACGTCGCGTCTACGAGCGAAGCGCTTGCGTCGAATATAATGATAACCCCAACGGATAGTGACGTGATACAACAATTCCATCACTCCGACAGACGTTATGGAGATGAGACACATCCATCGACTGCCTAAAGCCGCTGTAAAGGAAAAGAACATGTTATCAAAAATATTCGGATTACGTTTATAAATATTGAGGCCCTTTTTTGTAAAAGTTAAGTAGTAAATAACATAAATATATATTATGTAACGAACTGCAAATAAAATGGAAGTTCTATAAAGTTCTATTTGAAATCGTTCACAGATGATCAGATGGTCCGGATGGCCTTATAATCATGTTATTCAGCCGAAACCCAATGCAACGACAGTCAAATCAGTTCTCTATTATTTAAAAGCCAAATTAAGACCCAAACATATACGCGGGTAATAACACAAAAAAGTAAAACGAATTTCTAACTTTCACCCTTGAGAAATTCCTTAGTTCAGAGTTCCAGAGTCCTCGCTCGGAGTCCCGTAACGTTGGATGTCTCGCAATCAAAATTTACTAACTAAATACTTATTTTACGAAAAATAGCCTTACCGACCATTTCAGACCAGCGCATATTAGTTTCTACGATAAACAAATGTTGATCTTCTGAAGCGTAGAAAATTCGAATGATTGTGGTATTCAGCAACGATGCACCCTTTCTATAAATTAATATACAATTTATAAATATTACACGTACAGTGTATAGCTGCATAGAAAAATGCATTCGTGGTTTATGCAGTGATTTGAGTATGACGTACATTTACAGAACGAATAATATCTCTCTTTGTACTAAATCTCAGCGCACTGGGATATCTCTACATCTTAATTCATTAATTAGATAATGGTCGAAAAAACCAAATTTGCAATTAAAAATTGAAACATTGACAATGGTCCGTGATGAATTTATTAATAAGACGAGATAATCTTTGTACGTAAGCTTCTAATGCATTAGTAAGTGTAATTATTTTACTAACGAAATCAAATTAAATTTCATATGCGCGTTAGATGCTTACACGAAATTATTCAAGAACAGCTTCTGCGTGAACTGGTAATGAGCATGGCTAACAGCAGCGGAATAAGTGAGGCGAGCGCAGTCCGGCATGCAATGCTCGCAGATCAGAGAATCAGACGACTCTTCATTGAGGCTCGGATCAGCGTTTTCACCGGGGTAAAAGTACATGAATTTCTCTGCAATTGAAATCAACGATAGACTATATTTAATTAATATTATGATTTGGAAACAGCAATGGAGCATTCGGTTCACCTAATATTAAAAATGTCCCTGCAAAACCCATCTAAGCACGCTTGTTGACAACCCCAAAGAAAACAATTAGAGACATATTTGCTGCTCTTGCTTGAAGATCATTAAAATGGCTCATATTCATATTTTCTCACATCAAACAAGAAAATAACATCGTTATACTACTGTTATGCCGACGTAGATGTAGCGGTGGTACCGCTAAAGCAGAACCAAAATGTATTGTCACACTTTCAAATTTAATAAAACTATTTAACACACTCTAGATACTACAGAAGAATCAGAAGTTTACAAATAGAGGTAGAAACATCGCGTAATATGCATGGTTAATTGTTACCTTCCATAAGAAATATCCATGTGTCACGTTGGTAACTACATAAATTTACCTTTGTGCTTGTTCAAACAAGCAAGTTGGTCAGGGGAGCAGATAGTGTCGCCTGTTTCCGGGAGCAGCAGGTGTGGTACACAACCACAGAGCGCCTGGACGGTGCGTCGCCTGCAGTTCGTTAAGCACCACGCTTGGCTGCGGTGGTCGATGTCACTACTTCGGGTATTTCGTATGCGACAACCGCGCTGTAATAACAATATTGCTTAAATCACTTACGATACAATTTTTAACAATTTTATATTATATTCGACAAGTAATAATATAATAGTGTAGTAAATATAGGAAAACCAGAGTTAGGAGACAGGGAAAAGAAGAACTTTATACCCATTTTTCACTAAAATACTGCAGCTCGAGAGCGGAGTACTGCGCTCTCACGCTTAATTTGAAGAACGCGGAGGCGTTGCGCTGCGTCAGATATATTTTAGAGGAGCCACCTTCGATCAGCGGGTACTCACTGCCATCGAACAGTAGTATCTGGAATCATCAAACTATTATTAGTGAGTAGATGATGTTCAAATAAAGTATAACCGCTTTTATATGGCCCACTGATGGGCATAGGTTTCTCCACAAGTGTGTGGAACCTCTAGCAACCTTGTGTATCCTAGTTATCGCAGTATCGAAACAAAATGAAATTTATGAAATTATCTTTTGTACCTATTTAATAAACCATCACTAAACAAATTGAACGGACCTCTTGCATAAATGTGACCGCCACTATGTGCCATACGAAAAACGAAAATTCAAATTCAAAACATAAACACCTCAACGCCCTCTCCCGGCCCCCTTATGTACGCCACGTCACTGTCGTCTTCCTTAACCACCAGCGACAATCCACTATCTTCCCCCACGAAGTTTAGCTTTTGTACCGGATTATATAGATCTTCGGCTCTGGAAAGACAAATAAATTTTGTTGTAGTTGGTACGCAATAATATATTCCAAAGAATCGCAATAACAGATGTTTGTAAAACAGATATTCTGCAAGAGAACAATTCGGGGATAGATGACGCTGATTCCAAAAATATCTAAAACGAATCCAGCAAATCCATACAACATTATATTTTTCAATATTTCCTATACATTTCTAATGAATTTAGTGTATATAACATTGTAAAAAGTCTTACTGGTATCTGGAGTTGAATACACAGCACATGCCGTGGGGAGTAGCGCGCAGCGCGAACAGCCGGTCACACGGTACGCGCACCGTGCGCCAGCCACAACGTTTTAGGAATGATGAACACTTTGGAGTTAACTGTACAGAATATAATTATAATCTACTTAATAACATATGCACTGACTGATTGAAAAATAAAGCGTACTTTAAGCCGGTGGGTTTAAAACAGATTAAGAGCTGTTGTCTTTTGATTTGAAAGTTTGGTATTGGAGACATACGTAGGTATTTGAGGCATTCCAGCTTAGTCCTCAGAAGTAGCAACGCATCTGTGGTCGACTTCAGATAGAATTCGAGTTTTATCTAGGGTGGATTACAAATTACCATGGGCGGCAATAGCTACTTACCATCAGGTGGACAGCATCAACGTTTTCTTTGATTTATTTTAATATTATTTTTGACAACGCAGGTCGTTCGTCGTGACTCACTTTAACGATAATATTGGTAACATTGGTTTCATGGGCAACTCTGACCAGGTACTGCATGAAGGCCACATCCACTGGCGGAAGGCTCCAGGTCAACAGCGCGCCGAAAGTCAAGAGATTCCTCTCGATGGTTTTCAGAGAGTATGTGCCGTTCTGGTCCAGCGAATGTCTGGAATGTTATGAATTCTTTGCTAATTAATGTAATTTAATATCCTACTAATATATTTTTATATTTAATCAGAACAGTAAAAAATATTGTAACTAAGAAGCCCATTAATTTTAATAGCCAAAAAATATTCGTAATACTTTAATTACGGCTCATTAAGGAAATAGTTATTATCAATGTAATCTTCGAGATTAAATCTTTCCTAGAATAAATATGATTTAATAATTATTATAATCGTAGATAAATAATATAATTACTTTGGCAAAACTGTACCTGAAAGCGCCTAGAATTCATAAATAGCAAAAATTTTGTTAAGTTACTTTAAGTGAGCCAGTAAACAATTGAGGCGACAGAATGAAGAAATGTGTGTATCAGGTGTCATGTTAGTGGCCCAGTGGTTGATACTGGTTGCTACCACTTCTCATAATTAGCGTTAAATACCACATCACCATTATCAATCCATTATCATCCCATTGCTGAGGAAAGTTCTTTTTTCAGAGTGAATGGTGTTTATCAAAAGTACACCACGCCGGGTAAGTGCTGATCGGTAGACGTGCAGGTTTTCTCACGATGTTTGTCTCAAGCGTGAATCCAATTGATAATATTCCACAGGAGACACTCACAAATAACTAGCATATCCCTTCAACGCCGCTCTGCTGATGACGCTGTAGCTGCAGACGGCTACTGCGGGGAAGTCCACGTACTGCACGGGGTGCTGCATCGAGTACAGGTTGATCACGAGCGGGGGCTGGCTGCCCAGTGCGTGCCAGTTGCCGCCTAACGCTATCAGCCCGAACACGGTCAGCAGCATAGCGAACAGTACGTAACAGCTCCTGTTGTACGATTAACATAGGTACATGTCCGTGAGGCGAACACGTAAGTTTTCCCTTATCGGAAATCCTCCAACGTCCCTAAAGAAGTTTACACTTCAATATACATAGAGAAACAATGTGTACCTAGTCTTCGTCGATGTTAACAAATTTTCAAGTATTTTTTCGGTCATAAAGTAATTAATACTAATAGGATTATCCTATTTTTGACATATATGTAAAGATATCAATTCTATTCCATCCCACAGGTGGCCTAACTTAGTCCAGACGTTTTCATTGCTAGCAGTGAATACTAACCTGAAACATTTCACGTAAGTTTCTTTACCCTACCGCATCATTAAACCAAAGTTAGATTAATTATCTAAAATAATCCATTAAATAAAGGATTGTATTATATTTAAACGTAAGTATATATGCCGATGACATTGAGTATCGTCGGCATACATACTCACGTACTTACCGTATAGGTCGAGGCATGTTCTTTTCTCTAATATGCTTAATACATTTGATAGAGGAGTTGTCCCAAAAATCCTTAACAGCATCCATAAAACTGGTTCTTAGGCGAGTTTCGAAAGCAGTTACTGATTTCGCTCCAAATATTTTCCTTTTGTTGTTAATCTGCGTATCTACCACCTTACTATACCATGCTTGGGGATCTACGGTTCGCATCGTGAAGGAATCCAAAATTATACTAAAGAATAAGGATACACAATAAATCACAATTTCATCACTGAAGTGACTGAAAGTGAAATAAAAGTATGTCTTTATTTTATTCGGCTTTCGTAAGCTATACCTAGTGCAGACTATTTGTATTGTAACTAGTCCACTAGCGGTCCGAGTGTTTTGTATGTGAACACTTAAACAATAAAAGCTCCGTGTCCTGTTAATACGTAGTTATCATGTTTATTAATTATTCAGCACTTCCGTGCCGTGACTACCAATATAATTAACAGGTTAAGCTTTATCAACTGAATTTATAATTGTTTTATGAATACAATAAACGATAGCGAATTATGTAGTTAACTCTGTTGAAAAAGCTTATAGTATCACTTTGTCTCTGTTCTGCTCTGCCTTTGTACGGTTTTCTTCTCTTTGATGCCATATTACAACAATCCAGCAATCTGTCCATATGCATGTACCTATCCTACTTACAGTTATAAGCGAAACAAATACAAAGAGGTAAATTATAACAACTCCAAATGGTAACTTTATTTATTTCACATCATTATTATCATTTAGACATCAATAGTTATAAATAGGTAAGTAGACATCAAAATACGGTAGTGTAAAATAGAAAGTAATATTCTCGCACATATTTACCAAGAAAGGTCACGATATATAACAATTTCTTTCGTATATATTTTGGTTTCATTCATTTAAAATAGTGTCATCTGAATCTGAAAATATTTTTACAACTTGAAGTTTACAAACTTGACAAGTAGATGATGAATACATTAAAACATAATTTTAAATTTCACCTCCAAATTTCACGGTCACACTACTTTGTACTCACGAAAAAAAATCAAATATCATCAAAATGGTGTAGTTTGAATCCGGAATATAGCTTACAATAAGTTTGTATCTTAAAACTACAAACAATTCTCCATATACAATACAGTTATGGTTTTATAATACTGATTTGGCTAAAAAATAAATGGGTTGTACTTTTTAATGAGAACAGTAGGTATATGCTTTTTACATTTTTTTAAAACTAAATATTCACAAAACTTACAGTTGTGATAATCCGTTTACGAGTTTTTAAATCTTTTTATGTTCTCAAGGAGACAATGTTTAATTGTATGACTAAGAATTCCAAATTTTTGGACAGTTCTCAAAAACAATGTAGAAATAAAAATATTTTTGATTAAAATACCTCGGACATGGTAACTTAAAATCTAAACCACCTTTGGCGTCACTAATTAAATTACGTAACAATAAAATAAATAAAACAACAAATCATTGGTTTCCATTAATCGCAACTCAGTATAAATCATTCGAGCACTTACATGCTGCGATTGTTTCACATCCATTAAATAGACACTGACTTACGTCTATATTTAGTATTTTCAAAATTCATCTAAAATTACAGCTGTAGTGTTGACAACACTTATAGCGGAAGTATGACAAAATGACTACTAGTAATTACTTACCGTTTGAGTGGGTTAGAACTTAGGTCTTATAAGTTATAACAGTTTAGGCCTCATTTAGGCTTCTGAATCAACTTGCATTAAGCTATCTTGTGGCAATAATTATAACGAGTGAACCACGGAGAAAATTATCTTGCTATTTCGCTAAGCCGCAAAATCTGCAATGACTGAAACCGTACATAAACTGAGGTTACCGTCATATTACACCGACTATCATAGTAAGCTGAAGTGAATAACAATTTGAAATGTACTGGGGGGCGACCACGTCTAGGCAAAAGACAGCGGATATTCATTGGGTTCAGAACACATAGGACTGTTTATTTACGAGAGGCACCGATTACGGGGGGCTTATATATCAGACCTTAAAACACTCATAAGTAACTTAACGTGTACTTAAATCATTTCGACATTTAATTCTTGTAGAAAAAAATACTCAAAATAGTCATTTACCTTAACAGCAACACCAATACTCAAACCACATTAACTGAAACTTCATAAATTTGCAAGGTTGCGTATTGCTAACTAATCTACTGTATGTGAAATGTAATTTATAATAGTCATTTGGTATTACAATGGTTCCATCTAAAAAGTGCTTACAACAACTTTGCACATTTATTTTAGGCGTTACACAGAAGTATGTACTTCGTCACTCATTAACTACTACTCTATGAGAAAGTAGTATAATCATGTTTTCGGTTATTATTTTAATACATATATCTGTTTTTAAGGTTCTCGCTAGTGCGGCCTAAGTACCATATAGTAATCTGCCTAAAGTAAATAGTGATGTTCATTAGAAAAATAACTACGACTTTTAGGAGTAATAGGCCGAGTATCATTACATGACACAGAATATTAATACAAAAATAGTCGCAAAGGTTTATGAAAATATTAAATTTTTGTACAGAAAAAACTTCAGTATAATATAATTTGGATCGAAAAAGGGTAAATAAGAGACCCGTGGGCGTTTACTATTTACATGACCATTGATTGTATTATTCTTTCTAAATAACAAAGGACGAAAGAAGTTAACCTGTAGGATCCATTGTACAAGTTACTAAGCTCTCAGATGCTTAATAGTTAATTAATAATCTACTTATTGTAATAAATTTATTTAGGAGTGACAAGGGGACGATACAACAGGTGATATTAAAACATTTCTGTAGACATGCAGTCTGATTCGACTGATGAATCAAAACTATTCAGCTCAATTTCGCTGGGTCTCGGTAGGATTCAACACATTTTTCAAAACTAATTCTTGCAACATACTACAGTTCGTCCGACAACATTTCAGCAACATTAATCATATGATATCAATCAATTAGTGTAAGTGTTAAAGTCTATCTCATCATAAATATTAGCATAATTGTATCCAATTTAATGATCAAATCCGTTAATTTAAAATTGCATAGTTATTTCCATTTTTGCAACGATACGCATTTATGCCTTGACGTTAAAGGCCGTTATTATTGTCTTGTGAGATTGACATTACGTGACACAGACCTTCGACGCGAATCCGTTTCAATCCAAGGTCATTATTCTGAACGACAGATGAATGCTGTCACACGTATCACTTAGTTTGCTAAGTCCTTGTACGTCAGCCAGGGTCGTCGAGGTTACACGTGCATAGGCCCAGCGCAGGGCGGCGCGCGCGCGTGTCACAGGCACGCCACGAACAGGAGCATCGACAGCAGCAGGAGAGACACGCCGCTAACGCTCAGCCGCGTCGACTTCGAGAGAATTCCCTTCCCTAGAAGAACAAATTTTCTTTAAGATATACTCTGATAACGGTTTTCTTGTTGTAAAAATCGCATATTTTGTACAGTCGTATATTTCGTATCATATTTCACGCATTTACACTTACAAATATGCGTGCGCACAACCTAAAAACAAAAAGTTCAAATATGTATATCGAAGATCACTGAAAAAGTTCAGTAGTTTTAATATATTTTTTTGTTAATTCATTAAGTCTCTAATATAGGAGTGACGAATCTAAAAATTGTTTGCACCGAATGTCCTATCGCAAAATTGCTTACATCGTTCAGCAAGTTTCTTATAGCAACAGCAGTCCCGCAGTCGGCTGTACTGCACGCAGTCGCGCGCCAGGGGCCGGCAGCGGTGCGGGCCCAGGTAGCACGTGTGGGGCAGCCAGGGGAACGGCTCCGGGAAGAACCGCCTCTCGCAGCAACAGTGATCAGCGAGCACTCGCGTCTCACAGTACTCCATCTCCTTCCGCGAACAGATGCCGCAGCCCTCCCGCGTCGTTGGCACTGGAATCATGTGTCCAAAATGAGACTTTACTATTTGACTAAACTTCTTGCCCATTGTCTGTACCTTGCAAAAGTTGTAGTCTTTAAAAGTTCAATAGGTATTTGAAATAATAATGTCATGAAAATATATATGAGTTAGGTTATTTGACAGAAAATATGGATACTATGTGTCATTTGAGCAGAAAGTAGATATGGTGTATCTACATGTATTACTATCTATATGGTTCATGTAAAAGTTGATGTAGTAGAAAACGCATCTTATAGGAAAGTCTTCTACGTGACCAATAAGAAGCAGAAATTTAAGGACTTTAACATATCCTTCTAAACAAAACGTATCTGATACTACTCTGATCTGAATCTGATATCGTGAAGGTAACCATTTGAATCCCACCCTGAGAATAGTTTACATTCGCATTTTTAAATTCGCAGCAATTATAGAACTGTATGGTAAACATCGCAAACGCATACGCTATCTTGTTATACACGACATCGCACTTGCGCACAATAATTTTAATTAAATAATTTATTTTAAGTAAATTAAGATGCAGAAATCAAATAGATTTCCTGGGACAATATATCGACGACATTTAACCATTTTGTCAAATAAAAATATGATGTAGTGCTTTCGTTGACGTCTAGTCACTTTACTTGAGACCTACTAATATCCTAATTTTAAAAGCTACTGGAGACGTCGTTGCCTATTCAAATTACTTCCGGTTGTAATTATTTCCGTCTGTGCATATAGCAAAATGCGGTCCACAATATAGCATTTTAACGACCGATTACCCATACAAGGCAACAAATTGGCTAGGTATCATTGTGAGTGATTCGTCACACGCAAATTTAAAGGGTCGCACAATTCTTAATGGAGATAGTTATTTTTAAGTGCCTTCATGTAACTGTTTTTGAGGCCAATATAATATTGTCACTATATAAGAGAAACCCGTTAACTTTTGCTGGATCTCGTCAGACAAGGGCGAGATCCAGCAAAAGTTATGTGTAACATAATAATTCATAATTCAGTGTAAATTTTGTAATTTATATAAGCGTATACAAATTAATTACATTTTATTTCAATTAAATGATAAAACCCAACTTACTTCATATCCCACATTCTCTGCAATAATGCTCCTAACCTCGCATAGAACTCGAAGAAACCTGTCTCCGAGCAAGTGCAACGATAGTGGAACCGCCGCACTGGCTTTAACACCTCCATTGCAACAGGAGCTCAAAACGATGTTACATATGATTTAGTCCTGATACATGGAGTAGAGGTACGACAAGAACACCGAGCCAGCAGATTGGACTAACGTCGCCAGATACCGATTAATGCATTGTTTAATATAATCTACGAATGTCGCATCTTGGTCTATCGCATTTAACTGCAGTACGGTTTCAATGTCGTTGGTTACCACTTCTATACGTAAATGTCCTTGTTCAATCGATCGCGAGATTGACATAGAATCAGCACTGAGGTCTACTGTAATGATTACTTCGCAAAGCAAATCGCCATCATGTACAATACTGAAAACATGTCTCATTTTAACTCGCAATACCTGTATTCTTGTACCAGATACTTTTGACTCAAATTCAATGCATTTAAACGTGCTGACTTATATTGACCCTTCCATCATCCTCATTAGATTACGGCATTCGAAGCAGTGCCGTCTTTCCATCTCCTCGAGATTTATCAGTTTATATGGTTCGTGAGTTACACCTGAACAGCAGAAACATTAGTAACGAATACACACGACACACCGCATTCCATTAATTTAACGTTTGAAAATTAACACCTTCCAACCATTGTATTCTACAGATTTTCTGAAGTAATAACTTAAAGTCACTGTAATTCACTTCACTGTAATTAAAAAAATACTTATTTTTAATTTTCGCATTAACTGTTTAGTTAGGCGTATCGGTTCTCCGATATACGGATATACAATGTCAAGATTAAGCTTTCATAAATCACTTAACGCGCAATAAAGAAACGTGACGATAAAAGCTCTCCACACTATCTGCGATTGCCGTAAGGGCGTCGCGCGTGCAGGGGGTGCATTAAGGACGCATGTGCAGTCGTTATCGATCATCGAGTGGTCCTGCCCGGCCGGAATCAATAGAGCATACCTATTTTTAGGATGCCTAGATACCTGGCCGCTACTGCCTCGTCTGACTCTACGCGGGAAAGTGATATACACAGATTAAGTTATGTTTTTGTCCTTATCTTCCTTATGTGGGTTGGACGAATAACATTGAGAAGTTGTTCATCGATCTATTCAATTTTTAGTAATTAGCTTGGCTATTTTGTTGTAACCTCACCAACCTGAACGCATACATTTACGCAGATTTTTTTCTTGGTTTCGTGATTTTTGCGCCATAAACAGCAAATATTTAAGATTTACTATATTAATGGTAAATTACAACATAAAGAATAGCAATCATACTAACATATATCTGTTTCTAATCAGAATTCAATAGGAATCCAATCTGAAATATATAAACTCGTCGCTGATTTGCCGATTAGTTCAATTTGCGTTATGTTTGCCTTACCACATCCTTCAAACTTTGAAAACAGACCGCGAATAGAGAAATATCATATTATAATTTATAATCGCTATGTTAAATATTTTATTATAACAATAATGGTATTTATTACAACATCAAATGTGCTTAGTAACCATGTCGTCTATATAGTACATACATATCTATCCCTAATAGGACTAGACAGGATCAGGCAGACGTAAGCAGGTTACACTGTGAACACGTAACGAACACGCTAAGTTCTTCCCAGTCCATACGTTTAGTGCGATTTTTATTACATATTTTTATATACCTAGTTGGTTTATTTTTTCTAGTACAGGTACAAAAACAACATTAAAGTGACGGTAAATCGAAGGCTACACCCGATTATTTGAGGCAAAAAACGTACTCGTTGTAGCGTGCAAACCAATACCGTGAATAATTTTACATTTCAAGAACATTACAGAATACAACAAGTACACATCAAGTGAAGTTGGTACCAGACAATTAAAGTAGCTTACGTACATTTGTGTGATAAAGGAGACGATATCTGAGGCGTTTAAACTTTGTGGCTAAGAGGAGCAACGCATCTGACCAACCTCGGGCAATAATCTTAAGAGTTTAAGGCCGGCAGTTGCCGTTTAACATCACATGGACAACATGATCGTTTGCTACTACTATTATAAGTGTATTAAAAAACATGTAGTTTACTGATGATAAGTTGTAGCTGCTGTCCATGGACGTTTATAATCAATCTCAAGAAGTAATAGAATCCTACTTGACTTCACTGAAGACTAAGTTGGGACGACTTTTTGAAATTTTTACCATATTCCTTTTACCACTTAAACCAGACGTCAGCACTCTTGGCAAAGTATATTCCCAGAACCACAAAGGATTCTATCAAGTTTATAACAAGAAGTATTCCGCTATAAACATACTATTATAGCACACCAATAGTACACCCTTCACTCCTAGGAATTCGTGGCGGAAGTAGGTAGCGATAATGCCGCCGCAGTCAAAGCATGGAATATGGTTTAGATTTTGGAATCTAAACCCAAGTGAACTGATGTTATGTGACTGAAAAGTTAGTCGTATATTTATAAAAAAGTACATAAAGTTTTATGCAGATACACATACAATGTCTTTACTACTATTTGCTAATTTTGTAACCGAATAGAACGTGACTAAACAAACTACGGACTACAGTTGATTGATACAGTTAACTGGCGGTTTAGAAAACTGTCAGTAAAATGAGAGCAAGTATTGCTATCGGTTTACACTTATTGTATTATTTATATCTACATAATTTGGCGTCAGACTTTCATTGGGTAAGAAATCTTTGTGGCAACCTATCGAACTCCCGGTCGTGCCCGATGTCACTTAATACTTTACATATGCAGTTGCAGGACTCTTCATAATATTATAATAAATAAAACCGGCTAAGTGCGAGTCGGACTCGCAGGCGTAGGGTTCTGTAGCATTATCATTAAATAATAAAAGCAGTTGAATTCCCTTTCAACTACCAAAATAAGTTTGTTTTTGATAGTGTTTGTATGAATTACAAAAATTGTTATTCGATTTTTGAAAAAGTGTTTTCTAAAAACTGTCAACTGTATCTTGTTCGAACCGTTTTTCCTTGAAAGTTTTCCTTGACATCTACAACATATGTTTTATCCAGATTTTTCACACACACCACTTTATGCTTGTCGCTTGATTAACCAATTTTTACAGATTTTCATGTAACTTACTTATATATATGTATACTTAAGAAATTATAAAAAATATGACAGGTTTTTTGTAACTAACACATCTAGCAAATCTTAGCCTGAAAGGAAAATCTAACAAAGAACAATAATAGGTTGATATTCGATTTAAAAATTACTTTTCTTAGACATAATCTAAGGCAATTTGGCCGGTAAGAAATCCACTTCACTCTGATACCAAACCTATTAACACTATGAGAGAAAAATGGACATCCGTATGTATTATCACCTCTTTAATACCTTATACTTTCAATAGAATCAATGTAACAAAACACCTATACCAGTACGTGTAGGTATTTTACACAAACTGCAACTCCCACACATGTAATTATGTAATTAACTGCAGTGTAACGAGAGTGATTCGCGGGGGCTGGAGTGACATCACCGTGCATGTGACGTCATGCTCCAGCACACACGAGGGGAAGGGCTGAAGCTATTTCGCAGGGTTTTATGGTTCAGTACATTGTTTTTATTTTTATGGGCATAGTAATTGGAAGCCAGCGGGCACTCCAGACAGTCCTTGTTAAGTTTAATATTTTTGTTAAGGCTACTTCTTGTTATTTCCTTTTAACTACATATATTATATTTTAACGGTTACTTTCTCTTAAATATCACATGTATTTCATGTATTTGAAGTCTAAAGTTATGACCTTTTTCTGCTTAATAACAGTTATGTGTTGTTATGTTCAGCTTTAAAGCGCGTGTTAACGTAGAAATACTGACACCTTTCAACTTAATTCGTATGAGGTGCACAAGTCCATTTTGGGTCAGTCACAGGTGTTCATGGACGATAGTAAGCATTTAACATCAGGTAAACTCTTTTGATTTAATGGCGCAAGCAAGAAAGTATCGTGAGGATACGGATACCAACACCCAAGAGTTCTTAAGAAACTCTAAGTGTGTAAAGTCTATCAGTTCGCTGATGGCCAGCGTGATTGATTATGACGCTTCTCTCTCAGCCCAGCAGCAGTTTAGGAATGTGTTAACTTCGAGTCAGTCAAAATATTAAATTACTTTGTATTTAAATCCTACCCTACTTTGTATTTAAACCTACAACATATACTAGCGATATCAAAAGTATCAGTCATTCTCTTCAGTAGCGGATGTTCACGGTACAGCTACAGGCTGTAATCAAACTAATCACGGAATGTGTCACTCATTAGATGGGCGTGTGGCGGACCGGCCATGTCCTCTCCTGCACAGTCATTTAATGGCAAGGCTTCTAAAATTATAGTCGCACTCTGCTTGGCTTCCGTTGTTATAAGTGTTTTCTATAGATAGAGATATATGACTGTCTCATTGACCGGAAGTCATTTACATTAATTAAATACATTTAAATACATTAAATACATTTTATATATGACGGAGGTAGCAAACAAGCATGCAGCCCATCTGATGGTAAGTGGCCCTTGCCGCCCATGGATATTTGTAATTGACCCCAGATAATCGTTTATAATACAATCACAGGTGTACCTATGTGTCCCTTACCACACCCTTCAAAGCAGGAAACTGCAGTTCTTAATACAGCCGTTATTAAGAAGAAATAGATATGGCGGTGATGCCTTCGGAGTTGAACCATCTAACACCTTTCAAACTCACTATCAATTCTACTTGAGAAATCCATCAATCCAGTGACATGAATTTTTTTTTTCAATTGTGTCGCAAAAGTATCAAAATTCCCTCTATAACCAAGGAAAAAAGTATTTGGCGAGGGGTGAGAGGTGATTAAATAAAATTGCAGTTATCATCATCGTACCGTAAGTGATAAGTCACGTCCTCGTGTTGTCGCGAAGAATTACGACAACGGCGCTAATGAGACCCTTCTTAATTGGCTTAGTCTCGTACTTAGACGAAGCAATGGAATACACTTCTTATGTAAAAGAAGGAACACTATTGGTTTTACTAGTCACACATGACACATACAATACCTTGATTCAATTCGGATACGTAGGCATCTAACAACTATGAACATCTTCATTTACTTATTGTTCACATTAATTTTGAATAAAATGTTGAAATACCTATCAGACTTTGTTTCTTCGAATGAAAAACATTTCAACATTATTTTCAAAAGAAATCGTCATTTAGAAACTTTGAAATAGCAAATGTACGTGCAGTGCACCGAATGGTAACTAGTCATTGCTACTCTTGGACCTACCTATTTGTCACCAATTCTATGTAGAACAACAGTTCCACCTAAAGTAAATTACAGATGTGTTGTCTCTCCTGAGTACTAAGATGGTCCTTACCCTTTCACCGAAACCCAGAAGTGCTTTACACTAGAAATAGATATGGTGGTGGTACATCCTTCGGCCTAACTATACTAGTTGTACCACCTATCAGATATTGATATTTTTTGAACATATTTTTTTACATTTATCTTACGTAAATTGTCTCACGTCTTAGTGTTTTATGCTGCCGTCAATATTGGTAACTTTGATAGACTTATTCAAATACAAAATTATGACATGAGCATATTACTTACGTGGTCTGTGGTATTGTACAGATAGTATCCTAAAAATTTAAGACATGACAATTTTACAATAGCATTCATTCATTCATTCGGTATTGTTTTAATGCAAATTATTAATTAAATTTTAATATTGTCTGCAGGTTTATTTCACATCTTAGAAAAAAAAATAAAGATTTACATATGTATACAATACAATAAATAGAATTAAAGTGTCCGTTTGTAATGTAATAACAGTTTACATAACATGTTGCACTTTAAAAAAAAAGCGAGTAAAACCGTGGCGTGCATTTAGTTAAATTATATGAAGACGGACAAAAGCTAAGTAAGTAAGAGATGGCAACATATCTCTCGTGAATCACACTATCTTATTTTTATACATATCCTGCACGAATATACGAGTAAGTGTAAAATTCGAAAGAATTGAGGAACAGTCGGGTTCCCAGGGGGTGATCAGTCAGCGTGACTGAATATGCCTATTCTAAAAGCTCGTAGCACAAAATAAAATACCTGATGATGTCTGATTAAACACACTGATTTTGTCATTGTTTCAGTCGTCTCCATTTCAATCAATCCTAAAACATGTTAGGTACTACCAAAATTGTTTGAGAACCCGCTACAAAAAGTTCAAACTGTATTCGAAGATCGTCAGAAATTTTAAAATCCTCTTGCAACTTTATTTATTAAATAAGTACTTTAAGAAATATAAATAGGACATGTTAAAGAACACGTAATATTCGAGATATTTATAACTCCACAACACTAGACAATCAAAAACAATTAACACCAAACATGGCTAGAAGTAACACAATTGTTCCCATCCGAGGAGAGAATCTAATCGGGAAAACATATCAATTAAGAATGCTTACAAATTACTGTAATCGACAAAGCGATGAATTAAATTAAGAACCTTATTGTTTTGCCCAAGTAATAAAATACTAGTTGATTATATGTTATATCTGTGTACCTATATATGTATATCTTTGTAGTTTGCCTATTTGCCCCGTGATGAAGATGTAAATATAACATGTCCAAAATTCTCATTTAGTTTAGTATATATTTACTTCGCTCAAAGCGCGTCGGCTGAGACCTTGGCGAACAATTATCTTTAAATCGTAATTTTAATCCTGCTCGGCTCCATTCTTCAGAATCCTAATAGGATTTATTAAGAAGTGCCATCAATCTAAGTCACCTTTATTGTGGCATTCCTACTAACAAGAGTGGCAATTATTCATTAGATATCTTTGGTCAGAGTAAAGGCGAGTAAATACCAAAAAAAAATAATTTGATAAAATTCATTGAAATAAAAATAATGTATATTCTATCCAAATTGAAGTACACGATGGATCGTCATTTTGGTGCGATACGAGTATAACGCGCTAAATAGTGACAATAATAGTGAATGACACAATACAATGAAACAATCTGGCATGGCGCTGATGATTAAAAGTAGTTTTTGTCAATAAATGTAACAGAATGGATTAATATAATTAAAGCGAAAGAAAATTACCGTCATCCAAGTTCAGTGCCTTGGCGGCCGTCCTCGCAGCTGCAGTGGAGATGTCATGCTCCACGAAGTATTCTTCATACCGCACCTCCACTTCTGGCTCGTGCCAGTGCTCGGAGTCGTTCACTTTGCTGCTATTGGCTGGGCCGGTGCCCACTGGCTTCGATGTTGCTGCATGACGTACCTGGGAAATAATTTGTACCCTTATTTATGGATCAATAGATAGAAAGGACAACAATAATATAACAAAAAATAGAACCAAGAGAAGGTATGTATTTGAACCGTGCATAAATAAAGTTAATTTTAATAATGTGGTTTATAAATATTTGACGACTACAGTTCTGTGTAACGTTATGGTAATGTCATCTATTAATATTAACCTCCAAGCGCAATGAAAAAGCAATCTATAAGTATGATAATAAACTACGACACGAATATTAATTCAGTCATTAAAAAAATAGTTAAATTTCATGGTTTAGAATTTGAATAACAAGTTGAATAATTTTAATAATACTTATTTGAAATTAAAGAATTAAATCCGAATCTTAAGCGTACAGTGCAATACCGGCACAAAACTTGTATCGTGTGCTCTAAGTAAACAGCTAACTGGCAGACGTCACACACCGTGGAACAATGTGTACAAAAAATGATATTGCACAGTTCTTTATTATCAAGTTGAATTATAGGAAAGATTTTATGGAAATTCATTTTCGTATAGGAAAAGTACCTATGATATTAAAGCTTGTATGCTTATACAAATAATACATTTTATTTTATAAATGGACAGATGCATACATTCAAGTGCCAGCGCAATGTCCTCTCATTGAGCTCCAAGCTTACTATTAGACGGAGTACGTGAGCCTCATCACATGCACGAGCGGTGACGGAATATCAATCAGCACATTCTGAACGCATCAACATTGTGACCAATGAATAATACACCATGCCTTTGTAAGCTTTCGACTCACATTCATGCAGTTGGACTTGATAAAACTTCTAGATTCCTGAAGGAACTGCGTTAAGAATTCTGATGTTCCTTTCAGAAAGGGTTTAGAGCTATTTTTAAAGCATCTTCATGGATCAAAATCTGCCAAAATTTTTATATTGACTCAGATCGTACATTCAGAAATCAGCAAACACGTATGCATCACGCAGACATCTGTAATCAATCTCGAATGGGATTGAAGTCCTACCTGTGGTCGATCACAGATATATTTTCCACAAATACCACACTTGAGAATTAGCTGGTCGCACCAATATTGCGAAGAAATGGAACGCTATGGTGCCGCTACAGGCAAACCAAGGAACTCAATCATTTGGGTAGGGTAGCTAGCATACCAATACTTCTGGAACTTTGAAGATGACGTCGCCGCTCACTCCAAGCAGCAGGGCGATTGTGGCGACCAGCCGCAAGGGCAGCGCGCCTCGCCGCCGCCGCACCATACCATCGCAGGTCGGACACCTAGCAAAAAAACATAATTATATGATTCATTGATTATACAACGCTCGCACACCAAAACGATATAAATGTTAAGTTTCATATTTGAGTTATAATTTCAATTTCTTAACAAAGACTAAATGTTTCATTAGTAAAAAAAGTTACTTTAGTTACTAAATATTTATTTAGTAAAATCAACTTTTTGTAAATGTCCCTTACAAATTCGTTTAGTTGCGATAAATTAATACCTACAAGTATTTTGAAATAAGCATATTATTATTTACTGGATTAATTTAATGTATTTTCAAATAGTATACAGATATGGCAGGGCCTTCCTACAGCCTCCTAGTGCTTTGGTGCGTAAAAGACTCGTGTCATGGAATTGTTAAAATTCACGTACTCATAAAAATAGTGTTGCATTGAACTTGCACTTACTGCATTTTAAACATAGTGACTTTCTTACTTAGTTGCTTAATTTCTATCATTACCTACTTTTATACCCATTCAAGAGCCTTGTTTTCGTACAAATAAGAAGCCAGATCTATTTTAAGATATTATATAAAAACTGAAATTGACGAATAGACTAAGGTTGCCAGTAGAATTCATAACACATTTATATTCACATAAACTTCTCAATAAATTGTTGGTAATAATATTTTATATTTAATGACGACGTATATACGAGGCGACCATATCAGTCCTCAG
>DWRA01000259.1:0-28713 GCA_018250295.1 Spathilepia clonius
TTCCATTATTTATTCAAACAAAGTTATTCCCAATATTTTTAATCTCAATCCAAAATTAATACGTTTACCTTAAAATAAAACTAAATCTTTGAATCTAATAATATTTAAGATGGTATAGCCTACACGTCTCGATACTGGAAGCATCACCTCCACACCTATTTCTACACAAAAACACCATTATTAAGCATTGCCGACTCAAGGTTTAAAAAATATTTTAAAATAGGGATGTATATACGAAGCATTTGAACAAGTCCTCAAAGAGTAGGATCTATGGCCATCCTCAGGGGGACTCCAATTCCATCTGCGGTTTATTGTTCACTTACCATCAGATGGACATGCTCATTGGCTTTAATGTCATAAAATGTTATGCTGTCAAATGTTAAGTACCTAATTAAGTGTAAAGTGTAAATGGTTAAAGTACCTCCGTTGCCGTAGCTTTAGTGACATTAAGCACTTGTATCAGCGATACATCCTCAACAAGAGACCCCTGTATAGTGGTCAGCTTGTGTAGCAAATTGGCTTCCAACTCCTGCATCTTTCGTCTATTCGCCGTTACATCCATGATCAGCTGCGTGCGTTCCGCCTCCATCTCCGCCTTCTCCGTTAGGATAACACGTCCTAGCAACTGATCTTCTAGACCTTATTATTTAAAAATATACAACAATCAGTTTAACGTCTCAATCATTGTAATTTATATAATAGCTGCCGGCTAACTATGAATATAAAAAGTATTAAATATAAAGTAACTCTTGAAAATACGTAAGAAATCCAAAAAATATATATAACAGTTTCGGACCGAACATTACAACAGAATACTAGATCTTCACAACAGCCTACTAGATCCACCTGAAGCTAACCATCCAGATTAGCCTATAAGAAGAAAACATAATCATTACATTGGTCAAACTCGCTCTATAGAGGTAAAATATTCTTGTTCAATTTGTTCTTCATATTCCTTGAAATTAATAAAAATAGAGGCATAAAATAATAGTACCCTGCATCGTAACAGTAAAGTCTATAATGGAAGTGCGCGCAGAAATTTCAGGGGTATAGGCAGGATTCGGTAACTTTGTTGTGATGTATATTTTATGTCCTGCCGTCACATCGATTTCCTTGTCCCCCAATCTTACCTAAAGAAAGCATTCAGAAGCTAATCCATTAAACAATCCATTACATTAGTAAAACCAATTATTGGTTTAAACCTCATAATGCGTACTTTAAACGAAGACCCGATTTTTATATAATTTCTTTCTAGAATGTTATCCAATGCAGGATCTAATTCTTCTGCAACATCTTCTATCAGTAATGGGCGTCCTAATGACACACAATCCTCTATATGGTTTCTAAAATAGAAGAATCAAGATATTCGTCATTACAAATATTTATAGGAAATAAACTTCAGTAACGTTATTAGCTTTCATTGTCACCTGAAATACTTATGGTTAAGAGTAGTAACAATTAAATCATTGAATTTCTCCATGTTTTTGATCCATATCTTTCCCTGAGTCTGCGGATCTATAAGCAACGGGAAACGTGAAGCTTTCGTGACGATAATACCATTCTGAATGGACAACTCGTCCGTTGGCAAACCGCACAAATTCCAGTCACCTATCTGTAATGTCAAAAATGTATTAAACTCTAAGAAAAATTAAAAGTACTAGCGCATGCCCAAAATTGCATTTTTCTTGTGCTAAATGTAAACTAATGATATATCAGTACCGTAGCGGTATCCGTCAATTGTTCAGTGATATTTAAATTCATAGATACTGGTATTTTTCTTCGCAAAAGCTCATTCAGCCAACTGGCATTTAGGAGCGACCGAAACTCTTGGTTAAACGGTCCTGCATATGACAAAAATCTGGAAATATCAGTAGTTAGTAATTTTGGGTTTAATATTTATTCTTGTATAACAACATTAAATATTAGGGTTATTTAATGAACTGCAATAGCTCTATTTAAACTACAATACTTTTTAAACACTTACCCTGTAAGTAGCAATATATCTCCAACTAAGCGTTCTATCTCAGATTTAAAGAGTGCGGATTGCTCAGTCCACCGAACTCTCTCTCCACTGAGTCCATTAATAAGAGCAGTCGCTGCGTCCATTTTCTGTTGACACTTCGCGGCATCGTCTAGCACCGCTTGTTTTAACGACATTGCGTCTTCGAATTTCTTCTGCACATCAGCCAGCTCTCGCTTTAATAAAATTATATATATCACAACTGTTTGCTACTCAAATTTCATACTAAAATTTTAGATCTAATTATATTTTGTCTTAAAGTTTATCTACTTTTGTATGTAGTAAATTAGCTATATTTTACTAAATTCATATGTTTTCTATTTATTATAATCTTTCCGAAATCTTTCTGGCAAATTTTGGAAATTATAATATAAAATTGTAATCATAATACAAAAAAGGATTTTCACGGTAAAATATGACTTCAGGTAGTTCACATTAGTGCTTGAGTTTACGTGAAAACGTAAAGCTCTTAGGGGAAAACCAATATTTATTCATATACTAACGACATTATTCAAACAGTTTTCTTATTGTTTTTATTATTTTTTATTACACTAAAATTCTAGATAGAAGTAATGTATTTAAACCTCTTTAGCTTCCAATTGAGCCTCAGCAGACTCCAGCTCTCTTTTGGCTGCCTGATACTTCCCTTGCATCACAGCAAGGTTGGCCTTCAGCGGCAACACGTCTTTATTCACGGAATAGAACTGTGCCATAGCGATTGTCCACGAAATCAATCCGGCTACGTTACCGCAAGCAATTTTGGCTGCTTCAAATGTGTATTGACTGGAAAATTATGTAAATTATAATATTTTTTTATGATAATCTGATTATACAAAAAATAATGGTAATTTCACCTGAAGTTAAAATACGGTTGGAGCAAATCAACCATTTCAGCATTAATTTCGTCTTTTGGATAAAATTTTAAGTTATTCAAGAATCTTGAATCAGCCATAACCTGCATTTTTTCAAAAAATATAGTGAAAATTAAAATTATGCGTTATAGGCACATACGTAAAATTATTACAATTTAAATTTATTTTTATAACCTTTAAAGATTCAGCCCATGACGCCATGAGAAATTGTTTCTCTGGATCCGGTTTGATTGGGTCAATCCGTTTTCTGAATAGGAGTATTACGGCATCCATAATAAGGGTAATGAGATATGGAGGCTTGCCCAATTTTCGCACCGTAGCAATATCAGCCGCATTGATAGTCTGAAATGTGATTAAATGTGATAAATGTGTTAAATGTCTGACTAGTCCTACATTTTAAACAGTTATTTAAAAAGGACGTCACTTAAAAAAAAAGAGAAGACATTTTAAAAGGAAACTTAAGTTTTACAAATTAAAATAAACCTTGAATTTGAACAAATAAATTAAAGATACAATAAGACAAACAAAAAAAAGGTTTTGCAAATATTATTTATATCTACTGGCAACTAATTACGCGACATTTCTAATGTTTTAATTACAATTTTAGCTTGAAAGAATACAACGAAAATGACAAAAAATGGGGTCAATCCTTGACACGAATAAAAAGTTTACTAAACATACCAGTAAAGCAGCTTCAGCAGCATCCAACGCTGGTTTGGCCGCTGCAAGCTTTTCTTCAGCAACGGCAGTCTCTGCGGCAATGACGCTCACAAGCTTCACTGCACGATCTTTTACAGCTAACACTTCGGCTTTTACTACTTCGGCGGCTGCTGCAGATTCCGCTACAGCTGCTAATACCTTAAATTGAAAAAAACGATTAAAGAAACTATTTACACATCATCTATTACAATTTAACATATGTAGAAAGAAATATTTTTTCAAAAAACTCCGTAATTCTATCTTGTGTACCTCTTCAGCTTTAGCAGTAGCTTCCTTAATCTCAACTTCCTTTAATTCAAGCTCCTTTTTCAAAACATCCACGCTGGCCGCTGCTTCTACAAGCTTGTCTAAGCCAGTTGTCATTCTACAAAAATAATTTTCATTTTATGTATTGTACCAGAATTAAATTATATAGTATACTTATGACACGTTTACAATTTCTTGTACTATTTGCAATTTATTTACTAAGGCACCTAATTCCAGTAATAAAGTATACTTGAAAAACTGAACTTCGTCTTAACTTTATTTTAATAATTTAAAGTGTAAATATCTCATCGAATAACATCTCGGCAGAAAAAATCAAAACGTTCGCATAATCTGAGAAATGTACAAAACATAAAAATAAAGCGTTATAAAAATATTTTAACTGACCTCCTCGCCATCTCAGCAATGTTCATATGCTTCTCTTTATACAGTACTTTGTAGCCTTCTAAGAAGGATAGATACGATTTCGGTGTCACATGAGTCTGTCGTCTAAATCGGTCATAGTAAGTGGAACATGTGTCTGCGACATTGTCTTGAACCATTCCCATTATTTCGATTAGTTGTTGTTTTGTTTCAGCTGAACACACGACCTTCGTTTGGAAATATAATTCAAAATTATTTAATTAATGGTTGGTTTTTGATTTTTATTGTTACCTAGTTTGTATAGAATGTATGCAAAAAGAAGTAAAACCTGAAAGGCTGATAGAAAGTGGTGCGCTACTTCAATCAACGCCACCCTAGGCCACTTCTGGAACCAGTCCATTGTTGATCCGGATATAAGTCCCGGAAATTTCAGAGCTCTGCTTCTGAATTTCTCACCGACCTTATAAAACGAACAAGTAGTTTAATTAATTGATCAAATTTATGACAAATTTATTTAGTAGCAAAAATATATCACCGGTGAAAAACACAACACGACGTGTAAATTGGACCGAGAACGCATGATAAAATATTCATACAAAACGTCAGGAACAGGTATTCGTTTCGGCGCATACTTCTTCATAATAGGCGTAAGTTCGTTCAAAATTTCATCTAGAATACAAAATACATAAAAATGTAAATAGTTTTTAAACATAACAGTATTAAAATATCAAATTTTTCATCAATCTATTACCCATCTCGTCCTTTGCGAAGAGATTTGCGATTTCACCTGAACTTAGAATATTATTTAAAAACTCGAGAAACTGCTCATCCTTGATATCGTTGTCAGTGAATATGAAAGTAATACCCTGTCCTTGTAGACCAGCTATGCGATATAATATTTTTATATCGTCCATAAAATTATTTACATTGTATGACCTGAAATGTTATTTTATACAATGTATATTATACATGTTCAAATTCTTTTCATTAAAAAAGTTAATATTTGATAATTTCTCACCTAGTTAAAGTGATTTGATAGAATGAAAAATTTGCAATGTATGAAGCTAATTTTGTTAAACTTTGTTTGCCCGATCCACCGACACCCACAAGCAGCGCATTACCTCTGAATATATTGAAAGTAAAATTGATTAATTATTTGCAAAAAATAATGTAATTTACATGTAGGTATTTACCTGTACTTATTACTTACCTCGGGGTATTGATAATTCGTGAAATAATAAAAAGATGCACCATAGCGTCATGGAAGAATACAAGATCTAAATGAGCACCTCTGATTTGATCATTGAATTGCTCTTGAAATTGTCCAAGCTTCATCAATACAAAATCCCACCTAAGAAAATAAAAGATTCATAAAATTATTTTACACCAAAATGGTATAATTATATTCCTATATCAATTTAGCAGATTTAACTCAAAAAATGTCCATATCGCTATCGTGCACAAAAATGTCTTATAAGTATATAGTTTTAATGCTTATTTCTATTGTTACGCTTAACGGCCTTATCACAGTTATTAGCGATAAAAACATACGTTGGTAGTTCCTCATAAATTTTAGGTGCGTCAGTGCTAAAATCTTCATCTTCATCACCAGTAGGTTCAACTGGCTCCCGCAAGAAGTTTACAAAAAACGTTTCGGCTTCTGGAAAATCGTTTACCACGTCGGGCAATTCTTGTGCCGCTGTTTTCCAAAAGTTTGCGACAAACCAATCCTTATCGTCGAAAGTCGTAAATCTATAGTAACAGGTAAAATACTATAAAATATCTACTACGCACTAAATAATTAAATTTTATAGTGGATCTAGTGTTTATCAATGTAATTATCGATGCAAATCTAAGTTACTGTAGGTTACTAGTAAGCGATGACCTAGAGTACATATAAAATCATTTAATTATAACCTGTCTGAAATAACACGCAAACATTCATGGAACCACAATTTGAGAGCAGTCTTGACAGTTTGCAATTCTTCTTTCTTGATAAATAGGATCCCTTCCCATATACGAGAAAGATCTCGAAGATTGAATACGTAGTGGAATTTGGCAGGAGTAGGCAACATTTTTGCCTAGACATATTTTAAATATTATTAAACGTTTCTTTTGTCAAATGATAATAATAATAACACAATTTTATAGTAGATATTAATATCAATAACTGAACACACCTTGGTCTGCTGCCATATAACGCGAGTAACTGAGACAAGTCGAGGCATAAAATCTACAATCTTCTTATCAAATCGTGTTTTACAGAAATATCCAGCGCTTATGGTCTCTAGAAACGGTAAAAGTTTATGACAAGAATTTCGTAAATAGAAAATATGTCTTATGTAAGTAATAATAGATTGGAAAATCATTTTACCAAATATTTTATCCATGGAAACATTGCTCGGTAAGGTACAATTGAAGATATTAAATTGTCTTTTCAATCGAGGAGGGATATCGTTTCGTCCACCACCTGGAGATGTAACAAATATTATTAGGTCATACTTATGTTGAAGGAAAACGTTTACAATTTTCATCCTATGAGGAATCTTTTCTTGAGAACATTTTTGTACTCAAAGGTTCTTAGAATCAAAATACAAAACAAACTTCTAATAACCTGGATGTATCATGGCTCCAAACATTTGTATGTCAGCGATTATGATAAAATCGCCTGGTTTGTCCAAAGAGTAAAAACCGCCACCTTCCATCATTTGCCGAACTATTTCATTTGTAACCTATTGTTAAACACAATGAATAATATAACCAAAAATATAACTTTGTAATTACTTAATTAAAAATGTATAGACTCCACGATTTTTTTTTCAAAGATAGTGTTAATAATGTAACGAAACCAGTAGAAACATAGTTACATATCAAACCACAATTAGACTGTATTCATTTACTAGTAAGAAATAGTACAAACGTACCTGATCACCCCACTCATTCACTACGGGCATGTTGATGTCGTCAACAAAAACTGTCATTCCTCTTCCACCGGGCGGTCCGTACGTCATTCCCACGCGTTTCTCCACGTAAGATTCAATAATCCTCTGAAAAACATTGAGAATCATCCAGAAAAGTAAAAGTGAGAAAGAAAGGAAATAACATGTCGTTTTTTATTATTTAATATGTGTATTTTGTACCTGGAACATATTGGGAGTCGTGGCAGATGAAAAGTTTATCATTTTAAACAGTTTAACTTCGTTGTCATACTTCTGCATGTAACTTTTCAACATGACAGTCTTCGCTGTACCCTGTTCTCCAATGAGCAACACAGCCTTATTTTGCTTAGCAATTGTTTCAATTAGAAAAGATATACACACGTTGTCGATATTAGGCACTAATATAGATGCATACTCTGGAATACTGTCTGGTGGATAAATGTAATCCTCTACAATTTCTGCCCTGTTGAGAGAATTTCAATAATAGAACTCAAAAGTTGCAAAGTGTTTCTTTTCACACCTAAATGGAACTATCACAAACAAATACTAAAATATTTTAACAATAGACGTAAATGCACAAACCCGAAGATAAATAAAAAAAAGAAAAACAGGTGTAATAAGGACTTACCAATGTTGCCATACACCAGTTTCATTTACCATATACTCGAAAGGCATCACCCATTCCTTGGACTTAGCCCCTGGCCAGTCCATTTTTACTGGCAATTTAGTCATAAATTCCGCCATCCTGGTCCTAGCGTCGAGTTCCAGTACAGCTCCCAAGGACCACATCATTGAAAATATGAAGAGACGTTCCAAGTGGCGATCGGTATGCATCTCTATTGAGGGGCATCAATCCAATTATATTCCGAATTAGTATTAAAATTACAATAAATTAATTACAAATATACTGTTTTCAGTAGCGTCTTAAATCTAAACCCAACCTTTAAATTAACTACATTATTATATTATTGAAACAATAAGGTCATTACTAATTTTAGTAACTACTTATTATAAGTAACTAGTATTCTATGTCTACTTACTTCCACCAGGTATTTCTATTTGCAGTAAGCCTATTAATACATCAATACATTGTCTGTGGAGGAAATGAAATGTTTATTAGAAATTGTCGTAAATATTTTTTCTAGGCTTTACATTAAAATCTCTAGTATCAATTACCTCACGTATATAGCTTCTAACAGTTTCATTTTAGCAGGCAACTTCTGTTGTACGTACAGATGAACTTCATCGTATACTTTGTTAAAAGCATTACGTAAGCTATCCGCTTCTTTCTGTGATCTTTTTTTCAACCAACCCTATTAAAAATTATTATCTGTTTAATAAATGTCACAATACAAATTAAATCTGTATGAAACTATTTGAAATAGGAACTTATTTAAATTACCTCCAATATAGGTTGCCATTTCAAAACGGACGATGATAGAAACACCATGCCCATTCGACTTACAGTAGCTGGCGATGCATTATCTACATTATCAGGCTCGAACACTAGTTTACTATTCTGAGCCATAGAAATGCGATCGCCATTAGCTAGTGTTAAAGTCTTATTGTCATCTAGCACCGAATTCAGATTTTCGATCCATACTGCATCCACCGGACCATCTGAAAATTTGTCTCATATAAGTTATTCTTCCTTACTAAAACAAAAATTCTTAGAAATACACAATAAATACTCTACCTAATACAATCCAGGTTGTATCCGATTTTTTAACTTTTAAGGCACGTCGCCATAATGTAGAGAAAATACCATCTGTCCAATCATTAGTAGCGACATCCAAACGCCCAAACATTTGTGGCGCAGTTATAGCCTAAAATACAATATTTAGAAATATCAATACACCTTCTATTAAAATGTATAACACAATATATTCGAGAAGTATTCGTAACTTACCTTAGGATTCATTCTCATTTCTTTATGTGGTTTGCCAACTTCAGTGAGTGCAGCCATCAATGTATGAATACATGTTGTCTTACCAGATCCAGTCGGGCCCATGGTCATCAAACCATGACGCACTAATGATGTTTCATAAAGCTGAATTATCTTTAGATTCCAATCAGGGTGGTTCACTAAGCCTGTCCTTTCCGTTACTAGTATTATTGCTCGTTGCATTTCCCTGCGTAAAAGTATTTATGAGTACAAAACAGAAAAAGTTTAAATACACTAAATAAAAATTTATTTACTTGTGAACCGTTTGACTCAGTTTAATGCCCGGGAACAGATCTTCAATTAGAGAAACAAACAGCGGTTCATCTTCATCTACTAGTTTGGACACATTCATTTCCCTAAGAAAAGTTAATTGTATTATTACGTCGTACTGGAAGGCAGGTTCTTTTAGTTGAAGGAATTTGTTTTGTTGAAGGGATTTATTTGAACTATTTTATACGATATATTTAATATTGACTAAAATATTACAATAATGACATAATCTTTTAATATTAGGTAAAACTATTATGACTACAATTTTATATTCATCATTTATTCAACATTATTTCACTAAATACATTATTTTTATATATTATAACAAACAATCTAACTTTAACACCCTCATCATGATATTTTCTTCTGTGCTCTCTGGATTGGCTCGTTTTTGTGATCCCATAGTTCTTAACACTGATAAAATATTTCGTAACCCAAAATCATAGTGAACTTGTTTTGACAGCTGTTCTTCGCAAAGCTTATACAGCGTAAAGAATTTTCGGGCTGTAAAAATGTTTTTTTAATATAAATTCTTCCTGCCATATATATTAAATTGTACAGCGGTAAAAGTTGCATTTTATACTGTTCATTAATAATAATCAACGATGATGTTAGATTACCCAACAATATATTTTCCTTGAAGCCACAACTGGCCAACTTGACTCGAATAATAATTTGTCGATCAGGCACCATCATGGCTACTGAACGAAATTGTATCTTCAAATTTTCTGGCAATTCTTGACGGCCGGCATAACCCGGATTCATGGTAATAATAAACGCAAACTCTGGATTTAAACTCACAGTATCACCATCGCTTAAATAAAAAATATTGTTAAAATTCAAGATCAACGTCATAATTTTCCTAACAAATACAACTTTTGATTGCAATCATAATAATACACTAATGGATAATATCGCAGTTGTATACCTAAATAAGAAGAACTCTCTCTTTTCTCTCCTGGCAGTGAGACAAATATAAATTTGCTGCGCTGCTACAGATAACACGGGCAACTCAATTCGATTGAACTCGTCGAAACAACCCCATGTTCCCGATTGAGCCAACCCCTTGTAAATGCGACCCAAACCTACAACACAAAACAAAATTATTCGTTACATATTACGTAAAAAGACGAAGATCTATGTATGTGAATCAATTTACTCCAAAGCGGTCAAAATATTGCGTACGTAACTTAAAATAATTATTATATGTTGTATTTGTTGAAAGTGCATTTCGTATTTCAACATAAGAAATAAAATTATTTTTAATGTTTTCAAACACAATCAAAAGTAATTAAGGTGTGTTAAAATTACTTACAGTTAAGTAACTCAAATAGATGGAATAGCTCATAAAGCCATATTTACCTCTGAAATCCATCTGATCCGAGCAATTGAAGACGATAACGAGTTTACCGAGAGTGCGACCCATGTCCTTCGTGGTCTCTGTCTTACCGGTACCCGCGGGTCCGGCGGGAGCACCACCCATACTCATACCGATCGCTTGCGATAACGTGATATAGCATCTGTCTGTTAGCGGTGTGATTACTAGCCGCTCAGTGATGCCAAGATACTCGTTCTGGAAAAACGAGAGATTTTAATTTTTTTTCAAATCTTCAACACCAGTTAATCTTCTAAATATATACCAATCAACCAAAAATTATCCATATAAACTAATAAAAATATTTAACTTAGATTTCTGCTAATCACCTGATACAAGAAATCTACGTCAGTGATGGACACAATGCAGTCATCGCTATCTTCGAAGTAGTAGAATCGTGCCTGTTTTTGCCATTCAAAATCTACCGGAGTTTTGATCCTCATCCGCACCAAGTCATCAAAAATATCTCTGTAATTTAAAATATTATTAATGCAACTCTCATATTTAAAGTAATTTTGAATTCATATTCCATACCTTTGATGTACGTGGATAGTGATCATGGTTTCGACTCTGGTTCTATCTAATGGGACCAAGTCTGTGACAGTTTGATCGATAAGACCGTTCAGTAAATCAAGATTCTTCTGATTTGTTAATCTCATAATAAAACGATCAGCTCTTGCTTTCTTCAAAGCATATTCTGCATCACTTGTCCATAATATTTGCATTCCCAGTAACCCAGCCTAAAATAATTGAATTTAAAAAGTCGTCAATACTCTACTTAGTTAAAAAATTATTCCCATTTAATTGGAAAAAGTCTTAACCTGTCCCGGAAAGTGCCAAAAACCGGATAGAAACTCAAATTCAGGATCACCAGCCATTGTTTGAGATATACTAGCGATTATGTTGCGAACGGTGTCTTTCATTGCATCCAGTAAAGAGTTTAACCAAATCTGGAAAACGATTATTATCTTGTATTTTTAGAATTGATGGATTAGAATGGTATTTATTTACAGACTCATACCTCGACACCGCCAATACAAGTTACAGGTCTCTCCAAAGGAATAGTCTCTCCGTTATCAGAATTCATATTGACAATTCTTTCTTTATCGTCAAAGTCAACCGTGTACATAGCATCAAAAATACTTGGCAGATGTGGCTGTTCAGAAATAACTTGAACTTAAAATACATATCTTTTTTAGCTTTTGTGTCGGATTTCAAAAATTCACACTAATTATTTAAATCATACATTGATTATTCGTTAGCATAAAAATATTAAAAAAAATAGAACAAATTCTGAGAACCTATACTTATACTTAACTATAACTTATAATACCCACCTGTATTGAATGAGGATCTGAAGCTTGACCAAGAATCTCCAGTAACACAGGATCGGAAACGAAAAAGAATCTTGGGAAGATAAGTCGTTTTGTTTCCAGGTATCCAGTTAGGGATTTCTGACACGCTTCCAATTGTTCAAACAAATGCGGCAATAGTTGTTTTAGAGTATCATCCGATACACAGGTTTCTACGCAGTTTATTATATCACGGGCGCGGTACATGATTTTAACGTACGTTTTATCGATTGTCTAAAACAATACTTAATTCATAAAATTAAGCTTATGATAAAGTTAACAATCACATTTAACTTACATTGTACACAAAATATACGCATATGAGATATATACACTCCTAACAACATACCCCAAATCGCTTAGCTTCAGCAGGCAACTGTTTAGCGATGTCACCCCCCACGAACACAGCCTCCAAATACATCCACAAGTTTTGCACTTGTAACCACTTTTCCAGAATTTCAGTCGTGCCTACCAGCTTATTAATCCAAAGAAGAATATCTTTCTTGAACGGCGCATTGTATCTGTTATATACATTAACATAAACTTGTTATGTATTAAAATTATCACGAAATTTACCATCTAAATTAACTCAATTGAGTTCTAAAATAAACACATCATTATGATCATTTTTTTATAAGTTTACCTGTTAGAAGCTAGCGAGTTCAATATCATCAATGAATCTTCCAACATGGTTATTATATCAAGAGTCTCTTGCGGTTTAATCAACAATTCACCTCTGTTCTTAAACGGTGCAAACGTTAGATCCACCACAGCCCAGTCAGCTATTACTTGTTTAAGGTTTGCTTCGATATCCTTTTCCTTTACGGCGCTAATGCAAATGTCCTGAATATTGCAAAAATAATACGTAAAATCATTACCCAAAGTATTACACAAAAAGTTATGTATAGCTTTATTGTGAGGTACGATTTATTTGCAAATTCTATGAATACAACAAAGTAAGAATTATTTACTTCGACATCTTCTTTGTATTTCAATAGCGGTGCTTCCATAACGTTTGCTAGAGTGAAGGATTCAGACTCCACATCCAATACACAACCTGAAATCAACATTGTGGTGATATATATACGTATATTAAAAACTGGAAACTAAAAACGCTAAAAATAGTATTTATTTGGATAATAAAGTAGATATAGTTAGTTTAGTAAGTTATTGTAAGACAATGAGAGAAAAGATAAACTAAAACAGAAGCAGCAAAAGATAATACTATTCACCTGATGACAAATTGCCACTCCCGCCGGTAATCATCCGTAATCAACCCCAAATAGGATTAAGGACCTGCCTGTCAGATAAATTGCTATCTACAAGTCAAGTAGGAATGTTATCTCGCATTCCAGTAGCCAGCACAAGAACCCACAAATATAACTATCACATCTAATACCGTGCACACCCCAATACCTATTCAGTATTAATGGTCACAACATGAGGCGGTCAACGAAGCTATGCGTATTGGTAATCACAATAGTCTTTAGAACTTAATCCTCTATTTTTTATGAGACATAAGAGAAAAGAGAAAGTAGTAATTGCGGCGCTGCGATTTTAAAACCATTGCCTGTATTATTCTGCACATATTAGAAAAATGAGCTAACTCATCAATTTTTCTAAGCGCCGCCAATGTCGATCCTTCATTGATTTGTCAGCCATCAGCTCCAGTAACGGGCACGTCTGATTGAAGTCGTCAATTTTGTTTTTCAATTCTATGAATGCAGGCCAATCTTTCATACCTCTCGGCAACTTACGACATCTAAAAGTAAATTAATTTATAAGAAAATAATACACATACAAGTATAATAATCTCCAAAGTAAACCAATTTTAGAATCATTTTTAATTACCTTAAATCAAACTCCGCTAATTGGGCCACAATTTGTTCAATATCTATCTCAACCCATGGAGTTTCGAAGTATCCATCGATAGAATTCATAACGGCCAAATATAAACTGTACCTGAAATACGTATTAAATATTGCGTTTGCGTTATTCTGGAAAAAATCTTTAAGATAAATTTCAATAGGACGTAAGCATTATTTACATAAAAACTTACAGTTTACTTAATAAATTAAACTCTTTCTTCTTTTGGTGTAATATTGGATAATCTTTTACTTCCATTCCGAATAATTTTTCACCATTAGAGTACATTTCAAAACGTCTCCATAATTCATCAAACCTTGATTGAAACATGATGACTCTGAAAAATATTCATAATTGGTAAGAGTCAGGTTTATAAATATCTAATAATTTGCGTTTTTTATGAAGTTTTTTATATAGATGGAGTAACAAACGAGCATGCAGTCCACCTGATCTCTCTCTATCTCTCTTTCTCCTTCAACCTTTTTTCACCCACTGTCGGGTATAGATCTCCTCATGGTGCTTCGACCCACTAACTGATGATAAGTGGCGACTGTCGCCCGTGGACATTTGTAATCCACCCCAGATAAGTCTAAAATCCTACCTGAAGTCACATACGCGTTGCGACCCCTGAGGACTAAGTTCGAATGCCTCTGATAAATATGTCTCTCTTACAACTATGAAACCAGAAAACAGCAACGCTTAACACTGCTATTATTGTACAGAAATAGTTATGGCATTGGTATCGCCAGACTTGAAGCATACAGGTGCTGCCACCTTCAAAATTCTGTACATCAAAATAATTTACAGAATTATAACATATTTCGTAAGTAACCTGTCACTAGCTTCTCGTGCAGATAATCCAGGCGTCATCGGACCAAATGCATCATAATCAGCATCAAATTTCAATACATCTGCATTAAACGATGCCACACCTTCCGTCAATTCTTTTTGTAATGGTCCTTGCATATCTACTATTCTTTGCTGTACTTGTTGCGACTAAAAGAGGAGAATTAAAACTTTAGCTAATTTCCAAATATGTTCTATTTAAATAAGAACACAATGTATAAAATAAGAACACAATGTACATTTCTGTTTACTAACGGTTATTAGCATGTTCTGAAAAGCGTATCTCAATCCATAAACCATATCTGCGTCTTCTTTCGGAATGTCAATGTTAAACTGGCTGAAGGTAGCGTAGCTCTCTTCTATTAAATCAAGTTCCATGTCCATTCTAATAAAAAGTAAGAAGATTGTAATAGTAATGAATAATTATAACAAAGTTATGATAGAGGAAGATACGCTGAAACCTTTTGTATAACATAAATAGTAATGCCTTCCTGGAAACGTTCCCGGGTGTTCCTGGAATTTGGTGAGGCACGACCGTGCATCTGTATATAATACTGGTAAAAATAATTCAACCTTATTTTAACGATAGAATAAAAAATACCCTATGAACTCTTCCCGTATAAGCTCCAGACACATCATAGCAAACTTAACGTCATCTAAGTCCTTAATTTTTTTGCTCATGGTCTTCATCCGGTCGTTTATAAACTGCATTAACTTCAATACGCGCTCTTTATATGAATGACTCAGTAATTTGCCGAGGATTCTCTTCCATTCAATTGACTCTAAATGCAATGCTAATTTTATACGATCTGCAAGTAATATAATTGTCAAAGTGAACATGGTAGAACTCTAGTTTAACTATGGCTACACAACTGATACACATTTTTCTAACAAAATGTCGATAGATTCTAATTTAAAGGTCATGTAGGTAATCCTCACAGATAACAATACACCTGTCATTAAGTCCAAATATAATTCTTATCTTATTTGTATTTGGTGACAAGTGTTCAATGATAATGTTAATGGCGTATCTAAGTTGGCATAAAACTGTTTAATTCATACTTCATTATTCGTAACATATATTATACACGTATCATAAATAAACATACCCATAGTAATCTGTATAGATCCAATAATATGTCTTTCAGGTAAATGAAGTACTTCATCAGTTTGACTTTCGTATTTCTTAAGCATGTCTCTAATGATAACATTAAGAGGATTGGAGTCCACGAAAGCTTGGACTTGTTGAACTCTATCCTCTGCCCATAAAGGTGCAAATCTGCTGTATGCCTAAAAGACATTAACGTTATGAGTATTAAACTAAAGAAAAAATTAAATTAAACATATATTTATAGTACAACTTACTTAATATGTTTTAGGAATACTTACTTTGAGCAGTTTTTCTATATCTGGTTTGAACATGTACATCATTCCCTGCAATGCCATAACGGCTCTGACAATGTCTTTGTGTTCAGAGACCATACGAAAATAGTTCCTAATTCCAATAATATTAGAACCCGATCTAGATCCAGCTTTTGAAATAAAACAAGATTTTTTAAATCAGTGAAAATATGATCTACAAATTCTCATAATATATATAACACAGACATAAATACTAATAAATATATTTAAAAAGCGAATACTTTTATGTATCACTTCACAAAGTTATTCCAAACTAATTTCGTCTATCATCTAGCATTATCTAGCGTTATTTTGATATTTTTCACTTACCACTCACGCTTCTTGCTTGCGTCAACGAAACACCTCTCATCTGTTCCTTCTTAATCAGATCCTGTTGTCCCCACATGAACACGTTACGGTGGATGTCCATAATGCAATTTAATACCACCTGAAATGTTTGTTACATGTCATATCGGGTTTAAGCTCTTAAAGACATTGTTTGTTCTGACATTACCCAAGAGCTTAAGCGATTTTTTTTTTATTTTTGGTATTTATGATATCAGGTTATCAGGATATCAGGAGAAAATTTAAAAATAAACCGCCCTATCTCCACTACCACTTGCAAACTATATAAGATCACATATTTCAAATGCATATGGCCAAACAATTTATTAATGCCATGTCTGGTTATTGGGGTAACAGAAAATTAAGACTAATTCTATCCCCAAGCAAACAGTTTGTATATCATAAATTTCTGATTAAAAACTTAAGTATATGCGATTGCTATTAATAAATCAGCTTTATATAAATTTAGAACCTGTGAAAATGCAGACTGTATTTCTTCCAAAGTAGGTTTTATCAAGACTCGTGGTATTTGTAGATACATCATCGTCGACATGAGAGGTTTCAATTTCTTTTGTTCTTCCGGATCGGTAGTCATTGTTAAGAAACTGAGAACATTTTTTTTTATAAATTATAATATTTTTTATATACAATCTGTATAAAAAAAAATGAAATGACGTCTCTCTAAAACTCGAGAAAGGCTGGAACGACTTAGCTAATTTTGGTTTTCAAATATTTGTAGAAGTCCAAGGAAGATGTAAACGGTAAATATGAAAAAAAATTAAGGAAAATAGTAAAAGCAACGATTTTATTTTTTCAATACAAACAGTTCCTACGTTTGCAAAAAGGTGGCATTCAGAATTTATTTATCGAATTTAAAAACAATATTCAACTCTAAGGCGATACGTAGTTCACCGGGTCAACTAGTTATTAAATAAATTAATAAATATTAATCATTCACCTGGACACAGAAGCACGTTTACGAAGTAAATCTAAACTCTGTCTGGTACATTTGATAAGGGACTCCAAACACTTGGTTGCAAAATAAGCGAACAGCTCATTACATTCATTTATTGCATGTTGTGGCTCAAAACGATCCGGATTCTCTATTTCCAAAAAGGCTGCAAAATAACATTATGGAATAAGTAATTATAACTAGGATTTGATTTAAAATAAATTTTATTATAATAATTTTATTAATTACCAGCATCCTCTGGAAAAACTCTGGTGGCTGAAGTTACTTGTTTTAACGCCTTTTCTGTATCTAACCTAAAAATATATTAAAAACGATTAATAAAATAATATTTAATTTAAAAAAGCATACCATCCGAGTACATCAATATAGATATATCAAATAAATACCAATTGTTCTTAAGGTCTTGAACTTGTTTAGACGGCACGCTATCAAGAAATTTATGTATTAACTCTATAACTGCAATTTCAGCGTTACATGACTTCTGCTGTAAATCAATTGCTGAAATAAAATTTTATATAAAATTTACAAAAAATAGTAACCTTAGATTATCAAATTATTACAGTTCATAGAAGATTTACCAATTTCGTCTCGCCTAACCAAGTTGTCTTCATAGAAAGCATTTGGATCCACTGCTTTTTCTGGCAAGTATACCAATAAAGTTTTAGTTATAGACTGCAATATGGCGTCAATACGAGCTTCTTTCATATCAACCACCTGAAAGACATCGTCGACTTTAAACATCCAGGTTTCCTGGGTTTACATCACACTATATCCTTAACGGCATTAGCGAAAGCGTTAAACATTTAGAATGTTAAGAATAATTTAAAAACAATATTGTTATTAGCGTAATTACCTCTTTCACAAATAAATCAACTTCGCCTAATATCCTCTCAATATTATCACAATAAGCTGGGATTTCAAGCGAAGACCATGTGATAGTGGATAGACCAGGCTGGAATGCTTTCTCCAATTTGACTAATTGAGCTCGTAGCAACGGTAAATACAACTTGGGCATACTCCTAATAAATTAAAAGTTAAAATGAAATTATTAAACAAAACAGTACAATGTAATAAAAATGAATTTACGAATAACACAAGACAACCTTCTAATCTGATCATTCCTCTCTACTAAGAATTTAATTCGCTCATAGCTTCCAAGAATTTTGTCTTTACAATATGCTACAATTTGTGCAGAATCAGGCACGCCTGTAAGAAACGGAAAACACGTATGAAATAAAAAACTGAAATATTTGAATGACAAGAATGAAGTTTTACCAAAGTAAAAAAATCACTCAGTAACAGCACTCATAGATATCAATATTAATATGCCGCTTCGAAATTTATGACATAGTATAATAATCCTTGAAAAATAATAACATACTTAGTCCCAACTGCCACATATATTCCACTTCTCGAATGCACTCAGGTATGTAGACACTGAAGTTGATTATATATAAATTGGTCAGCGGGTGACGAATTAAAAGTGGCGCTATCAAGCCTAATCTCACCTGTATAAAAAAAAAAACAAATTTGGTAGTTTCAAAAAATCATACGAAATATACAAACGATGCTTAAACAAAACATCAGGAAACCGGATACAATAATTTCGAAGGTATAGTACAATTATGAACCCTTTTAATTCTGCGAAGAGACCTATCCTTAGAAGGGGACAATGATGGACTAATAAAGGAAGCTCCTTGTAAGGTTTTAACAAGATATAGTTGTGTAAGTACCTGTCCAACATTTTCCATCCAAGCTCTATGATATATCAATTCAAATTCCGTAAACACAATATACATTACGTTATACAATTTAATACAGCGTTGAGTATTCTGGAAAAGAAATTTAGTTGGTAAGGGCTTATCTTCTTGATGAAGATTTTGTCTTGATTTAGATCTCGGTTAAGATCTTACGGTTAAGAATTATGAATATAAAATAACATTATCCTAGAAAATATTACAATAATCACACATTCGCTGAAAGCCTAATGTTTATTTAAGCGATGAAACACGTACCATATGATTAATAACTTCTTTGTGTTTTCTAAACTCCTCCATTGGCCCTTTTATGTTCTTGTCGTAAAATCGTATCCACATCACTCTTCCCGATACGGGCGGCATATTCCTGGGCAGCTCAGGATTTTCTCTTTCTTCATTATACCTTCGAAATAATTAATTTTAACTCTTCTTTTTAACCGTCATGTTACTTATATGTTACTTATAAACTATTTAACTGTGGTTTTACAAATTACCTGTCGCGTATCGATTCAATCTCTCCAGTATATTTACTAATCAAATCGTAGTACTGGTCTTCGAGGTACAAACACTTCAGCTTTAACTTTTCGAATCTTATGAGCAAATGCAGAGCTATTTCGGTAGTCGGACATTTATTGACACTCTGAATAAAATAAATTATTTTAATAATGTCAGTTACGTACATATTTTTCTCGTAATAAGTAGTTCAAAATTAAATTTTATTACCGTAATCATAAAATTCTCCAACAATAACTCTTGAGTAGCAACGTTATCTTTGTACGCCTTATAATCTTTGTCAAAATCTGGTCGTCTAAAAATGTATTCTTATTAACGTCTATTAGTAATAATTAATCAACCAATTTGTGTGTACCAACTTTAAAAATTGTACCATTTTTGTCTACCTAAATTCTCTAATTTCTAAATGAGATTAGGATGGATTACTAACATGGGCATAAATAAATAAAATAATAAAAATATCCAATATAGTCTAGTGATCAAAACACGGCCCCTTAATCGTCAGGCCCGAAATTTGAATTCCGGGCACCTCTGTTTTTTCCAAAGTTACAAGCTTAATACAAATTAATTATCACTTCTGCTATAACGGTGAAGGCAAACATCACGTAAAAAACAAGCTGGACAGTTATTTTAAAAAATCTCAAAGATATACGAAATCTACCAAACCTGCACTAGCCCAACGATAGAAAGAGTTGGACTTTATACCACTAGTATGTGGTCCAACTCCTTCTCACTCTGAGAAGACATGTCCAGAAATAGGACAGTAAAAGGCTGAGGCTAAAATAACCAAACTTATAGCAAACAAACAAAGATAATAAATAATGAAAATCAAAAACTTCTTATCGGATATTCAGGTCACAACACTTACCTATGATCCAAAGCATCGTAAGTCTTAGTCGATATAGTTTTGAATAGCTTATTGAAGTTTGCAGTATATTCTTCAATGCCTTCAAGAGTAGTCTTATTTAAGACATAGTACGTTATATATGTTTGGAACAGATCTACAATCTGAAAATATTGGATAGGTACTACACAACAAAAAAATTGATGATATTTCATTTTTCTCTTTGCTGAGTAAATTGTTGATGGATAGAATGATTGATAGAATGACGACATTTGAAACCAACCCCAAATAAGATGATTCCTACCAGAGGTCGGCCACAGACACGTTGCTACACCTTAAGACTAAATTGGAACGCCTCGGATAAGAAGATTGCTCAGATGACGCGGCAGAGGATTTATTTTGTGACGATTAGCAAGCAGTATGACATCATCGTTAGTACAATTGCAAAGCGAAAGTTTTTTTAGTCATGGCGTGCATCCTTCCTTAATTTTATTTTCAAGTGGTTAAGTTGTAAACGTCGCATAAAAAATCATCTACCGTGTCGTCCCGGCAGACAGCATAGACCCTAAACGTTATAATATCCTTAAGCCAATTATTAGAGAGAAATAAACCACTGTTTTTCTTGTCTAATTTTTACTTTAATTCATCAATTAAGGTCACGCACGTAAATGTTCAAGGTATACTTATAAAATCTACACTACCTTATTAACCCTATTGTTAAAATTATCTATTAATGTATCAAAATAAGACGAAAAAAATTAATCGTGTCATGGAAGTTGACGTGTTTCAATACTTATTATATTTACCTTTTGTAATCGCTTTCGAAAAGTTTCGAATTTGCCGAATATATACATTTCTGAACAGTCAAAGGGCCGTTCATCAGCGGCTTCCATCATCTCCTCCTGTGTCTCGTTATAACACTCACGATAAAAGTTATACAAATCTAAGCATAGCTGAAATCATAATTCTAGATTATATTTCCAGATAAATATTACATTTATAGATCGTCTGGATTGAAGGACCACAATTTATGAATTTTTTATCCAAATAAAATTGTCGCATATATAACTACAGTTGTTTATTTGTCATTTAGTTACAAAAAAAAAAAAACATCTATTTTTCGTATTAAAAACTAAATTCACCTATCTTTGTCTTCGTAAAAAATAATTAAAAAGAACCTCGTATTTGAACGTCTGTTAATTAAATACGTAAGTGCTTATTATGATAATTAAACACTCTAAAGACGCTTAAAAATAAAATTATTAAACTTCTACCTTAGCTTTTTTAATAAAATTAAGCTTGTCTTGATTCCAAATGGTCTTTTTCCCACCGTTGGTTAGGTAATCCATACACATGTTGAGTATTTGGTTGGTCACTTTGACCAGCAAGGTGGATATCTGTTTAGTGGTGTTGTAGTAGCGAGATGTAGCAAATATCATTCTTATCGTATACAATAGACCTGGTATGAACTGTTGCATGGTAAGAGGATCACATCTAGAACGTAACATAGAAATTAAAATAAACTTATGCTGGCATTTCTACCTGCGTCAATCCCTATTTTTCAATGTCTACATAGAAAATTTTGTCACTTTCTTGTTAAAAACTTTTCAAAAAACCTTGTCAATTTGGTACAAATGTTTCCAAGATACAGACTCTTGTTTCCAATACTTTCTATAACCTTCGCTCAAATATTATCAAAGCTCAAGGAAAAGAGACTTTTTTTTAGTTCCAAACAAGTCTTAAAACAAAATTCATTCAGACAAAAGTGATTAATTCTATGGGGATTACCAAAGTCAAAATGGTAACTCTTCCTTACCACATACTATACATCATCTAGACATTTTTTGTGGAACAGATCACCGACAAAATATTCTTAAATTGTCTTCATGATACAAGAATAATTGATATTTTGCTATTAAACAAAACGTAAGCCAACGAATATTATTATTTATAGCATATAATTGAATTAACGAACTTACCTATACAACGGTTCGCAATACTTCTCCAGAGCGTACAAATATTTAACATTATCGTAAGCTTCATTGTAATAATCAGTTACTTGATTATCTAACAATCTCCATTTCTAAACGAATTGAAATTAGTATTAATAAAAAAAACTCATATTAAGAATACAAAGGAAGGATGTTTAAAAAAACTGGATATACTTACCTAAATTTTGAGTACTTTTTCAGTATATCAAAAAATATTGAGAAGAAGTACTGTACAGACTTTAATTCATTTCATTCAAGTTTCAGATAAATCAATAGCTAAACATTTCAATCAAGAATGTACCTTAATAAGTTTTGACTTGGCTCGAATCAGGGTATGTATGTACATTTGGCAAGGGTCGCTCTTTATGTGTTCTATTATAGACGTGAAGGTAGTTAGCTGACGACGCCAGTGGTCCAGTTCGGCCAGAGGGCCAATGTTGGACGGTTCCCGTCTTAGTTGCTGACTTTGAACCAGTACCTGAAAAATTTTTGATAGTGGCCAAACACCCAAACTGTTTAGGAAAGAACCTAATATTTTTTCCAAATGCCGTCAATAATCCGTCAAAATGTTGAACTTTTTTAACGAAAGCTGCAAAAAGGCATATAGTCCACCTGCAAGTGCAGTCTAATAATACTCAAGACGAACCTTTAATGATACTTTCAGCCAATTATACTAAAATACTCCATCATTAATTGTTGTCAATAGCGTCACCTATAGAGTCCAAAAGCATCCTACCTGTCGATCATCACTCATCATACTCACAAAATTTAATTAAAAACAGTTGAATGGTTGTGGAAATTAACGTGTACAAAGTTAATGATACAATCGTATAATTATTATATGTTACGATCATATTTTTACCATCGTAATTTGTCTCATCCACTGCTTCACATAGGTGCATATTTCCTCTAACACATGCGTCTTAGTAATGGCGGCTTTCATTTTCTCCTGATCAGATAACTCTTCTTCATAAAGCGTTAGGTTTATTTTGAACTTTGTGCAGCAGTCAAGGTCTATTTTCGTTTCTGCAAGAACGGCTTTTAATGTAAATCCCGGAAATCCGTGCGAGATACAAACCGTTATGTAACAAATGTATTTAACTTAGCAGTCATTCCATTTCCTGAATAATGTACAAATTGTAAATAATCATTGTCATCCGTAGGCATCTGTGATCAACCTGAGAATGGATTTGCAATCCTACCTGTTGCGTCGCTACTTATGAGGGCTACGCTGGAATTCCTCATAAAACCGTGTCTTCCTTACCACACCTGTTCAAACCACAAAACTGTAGCACATAACGCTTTGCAGTGAAAAAATAGATGGGGTGTTAGAAGCTCCGGAGCCAAACCAGAAGAGGTTTCTTCCATGAGAATGTTATACAGGCCTAATTGTTCACGATTAAATCGAGCAGGAAATCAAAACTTTGCTTGCATAAAGCAATATCGCGTAGACTTGATGAGAATATTTTATATGCTAATCAACTCGATGTTATAATAGGAAAGATTTTAGCAGCTTCAAGTAACTGCTATACAATAAACAAATCGATACACGGGTATAAACGATTACATTCCAATTTAATTTATTACGTTTTGGCAAACTCACTAGCTAGATAATCAATAAAGATCATAATCTTGGAGATGTAAGATTTAATAGTGTCTGCGCTCCTTGGGTTGGGTGGGTTGAGATCTCCCCAAGCTTTGCAAGCCTGTAGGGCTGGTATATATACTCGTTGCATAGTTTTGAAGATACCAGATACCACATTCTCTGACTCTTGGTTCATGTCAAATAATACCAGATAGTAATCCTGTAAATAATAAATATATCTATGCCTTAAAAATAAAATCATTAATACAGAGTTATTGATAGTGGCAAATCCACTAAAGCACTCAAAATATTTCTCCCCAAATCTAAAATTTCATAGATTGGAGAACCTTTTCTTGGCCGAATTTTGACCTATTTCGGAAACTGCATTCTTATATTCCTCCCAGGAAGATCATTTTTTCCCCATCAAAGTCTGTCTTTAGGTGGGTCAAACTAAAACGAATTCTGGACCCGTCAGTGGATAGTCACTTGTGTTTTTAATACCCATGTATTTGGGGCTGTATATCGAGTCATTTTTTTTCTTTTACGTTGTCTAACTAAAGAACTACAAGGTAGGTAATATTTTACTGATCTACACTGTTCATCATACAATTTTTTCATAGATAATTAAGAGTTACACATACATCGGCCACATTTTTCGTATCGATCGCTTTATTCTTGATCCTATACATTCCCACACACTGGCCCTCCGTTCCAATAGTAGATGCATCCGATATGTATGTGCGTTCCATCCTACCTTTCTGATTAGGAATGAAACGACCAGATTCTGAAATTGGCCAGGATGAATATTATGTAGGATTTAATAAAGCTAAAAGTAATATAAAGATTACAGAGAAATAACACAGCTAAGCGAAAATTTAATAAGGCTTAACTAAAATATTTCCGAAACAAGTATACGGTACGGTATCCGAAAAAATGATTAGAGTAAAAGAAATGCTGTGACAAATAATGAAATACAACGCGACTCAAACGCGACGTAAATAAAAAGTGGATAGAGCGTGGTGTCCAAAAAGTGATAACTTTAATAAAATTTTACGGAAAATTGATCTTTGAATTTACTATCGTAACAGATATCAATTACAACATTGCTATTATCAAAGTTCTTAAGAATTTTACCCATTTTCAGGGGAGGCAAAAAGGCATCACAAAGGACAATACAGTTTCTTCCACCTTCGGCCACTGCACTATCCAAAAGATCTATGTGAATGTCAGCATCGAAAACGCCCTCCTGTAAATTAAAAGTTTTAAATAATAACATAAAACAATATAGACCTTTAAATTGTTTTTGGTCTTCTTTTGTAGCATTTTACATGACGTGAATTGTACCTAAACTAGAGTGAAGCACTTTAAAGATTCGTCTATGTTTGTGCTACCAATACGTCCAAAGGCGTACTATTTACCTACTTCCCTCAAAATTTAGCGGTTTTCTAAAAAAATGTTAGAAATCTAGCGCAAAGTCGTATTAAAAATGAATAGTGAAGAAGTACCTATCTATTTTCCTTACCAGAACATATTCCGGGCTTTTATTTAAAATTGCTGCCGCATTCTCTAATAAAAATCTATGCTGAGTTTTCAAGCCGCCCATACGATTATTTCGAGCTTCCTTGGCTTTAGCCTGAAATATTATATTACTTTTATTCGTCATAGAACTCATTTCTCCTAAAATTCTATCTAAAATCGATTACAGATGTATTGCCATTCCTAAGGACCAAAATGATCGACTTTATGTAAATATAAAATATAAACCAGCCGTATCCACAGCCTTCCACCAAAACGCAGAACTGCTACGCGCCAGAAATGGGTGTGGCGGTGACATCACGCATTCGAACCAATCTGGCCAATCAATCTACCATCTCTCAAAAGCTACACGAATAAATGAAATACCAAGTCAAATTAAATACTTTACTACAAGTAAACAAAGTAATGACAAAATTCAAAGTACTTGTTTATCTTTATACGACTCTTGGGCAAAGGCCAGTGTACTCATCGACACTTTGCTTTTCTTCTGAATATCTTGAATACGAGAGCTGACGTCCAGGATTGCCTCCAACGCAGTCCGGTCGATGTCTAATGGATCGTCGCCTTCCTCGGCTGTCGGGTACACAGACTGCCTCCTCGACATCTTTCTGGTGACCTCGTCGATTTTAACAGCGGTATGGTCGACATCGGCAGCGTGCTGTTCCGCTGTACCTTGCTCATGCCCCTCTCCTCCAGCCCCTTCAGCCGCTTCAGCTGGTGGCGCATCCGACGGACCATCGCCCGCTTCGCCTGACATTATTTATTTACTATTATACCCAAATAAAACTCTGCAATATCGACAGGGTGACACCTCACCCGCGATATTTCAAGTTTGTTATGAAAATATTTCAAATCAATCAAACTTATTTTTTAAGTAGAGAACAATAGAATTCTATTTACAATTTAACTGAGCTGCCAGTAATTTCATATAATCAATAAAGAGGTACCTATATAATTTCAAAAGAAACGTTTTATTTTTAAAAGTTTGTGCGCTATCAGCAATGCATGACAGTAATTAATGTTACCAGTTACATAAAGTTATTAGTTTCGTTGTAAAAGTATAATCGAATGTGCACGTATTATTATGCATTATAGCATTAAAAAGATTATAATTTAAGTATTTACCCAACGTTTTATTGCATTGAGTAAATGGTAAAATAATTATTTTCCACACAACTCGGCTCAAATGAGTAGGCTTTCTCTGTCTCTTTTGACATTTGGATTTGTTTGACAGTCTTTGGCGGGAATACCGAAAATTTTCGTAGATTTGTGTTTATTTCATTCTATTCATTATTTCATTCCTGTTCGGAGTAAAACTTACTTATAGAAGTACTACTATACTATCACTAGTTATATTTTATATTTTGAAGTAGCCCATTGAATAACAAAATGCGTCGTAACTGGAGAGGTCGATACAGAAATAATTGGAACCGCAACAAGAATACAAGGGCGACTCCGACTAGCGATAGTCGAAGCCAGAATAATACTTCCTCATTTGGACCTAGCACGACAGCATCGGCGTCCTCAAGAGCCCCAGCAAACCAGTTGCCAATAGTATTTGCCGTAGGATCAGAGGATAACGTATGGAAGCTATATTTTCCAACTGAAGGTAAATTATAGTAATTTACTACTTCAAGAAAACAGTACTGGAATTACTAAGATAAACTCGATTTTATTAAGGATAATGTTAGTCGAGGATTAAGTCTGTCACGTTTTTTATTGCCTGGATTAATATTACTGAACATGTTAAATAAACATAAATGTCAACCGTAGAATTAAACACAAATTGCCACAAACATTACACCACAAAATTTTTTTGTTCTTATTAACACTATCTCACAAATAATTTCAGATAAAAATTCTGTAGCACCTGAAACCTCAGAACATATGAAATGTTTCCAAGCATTTGTAGAGAAGCACAGAAGCCTATTTGATCTAGAAAAGATTGACCAGACCCACAGCATCCCACTAGATGTTCAAAGCTTGACAAGCGATACGGATTTTGCAAATGGTTGGCCGGCATTCCAAACAGACTTGTTTGAAGGGCCCCAAAATACATTGCACTTGTTGGAGTATTGCTTGCATGAGGTATTCAACATTGATTTTTTAAGTCACTATTTACCTGTTTTGTTACAATAGTCTGGATAGCAATACATTTATGTAATGTAAGATTGAAATTGAAGTAAAAATATTTTATTTACAGGCTTTGAAATGTGAATCCAGAATCAAAGTGAGAATACTTAACCATCAGCCTACAATACCTATAGCAAATCTGAAGGTCAATTACTTTGGTAAAATTTATATCTATTTTGATTACTGCTAATTAACAGTATATTTAAAATATCGACACCTCCAATTAATATTATGCCAAGTTGTTTTTTGGGTAAAAATTTTATTTTGCTCCAAAATGCTTTCGATGGTGTATATTTTATTTTATCATGTTTCCTAATATTATCATCAATCAATCAAGCAAATAATATTTTACCTACTGTTTACGTAACCAAAGACTGCTAATGGATTAAAATTGTAAAATTGCTAATTGATGTAAAACATCTACCATACAATAGGTAATACCTATTACAAGTACATAACTATATAAATATGTATCTGAAAGCCACATGTCTAATGATTCCATGTTCAACACATTATTCAAATACTCAATTATTAGAATAAGATTTGTTTAATAAATTTGTGTCTTATTCTAGGTAAGTTAGTGACTATCAAAGGGACGGTGATCAGAGTAGGCAGTGTGGGTCTCATGTGTACCTCAATGGCGTTTGAATGCTCCAGTTGCCACAGCGTGCAGGCAGTAATGCAACCACAAGGAGTGTTTACTGGTATATTATTAACAATTATTCTGCTTATTTCTGCCTAATAACAGCAGTGTTAAGCGCTGCTGTCTTCTGGTTTGAAGGGTGTGGTAAGGGAGATAAACT
>DWRA01000260.1:0-28682 GCA_018250295.1 Spathilepia clonius
GCGACGGTTACTACTTTCCATCAGGTAGCCCGTCTGCCTTATCATTAGGTAGTATAAAAAAAAAAATAATAATAATTCCTAAACAGCAATATTGATCCTGATGAAGTGATCCTGCGTTCGGGTTTAAAGGTTGTAAGGGAGATGCATCGCATCTGTGGCCGACCTTTATTACAGATGTCCATGAGCGGCAATAGACACCATCAGATCTCCATTACCATCACCATTAGTTTCCTGCTTGTGTTTCATAAACATACTTCGACGACTTAGACGAAGAAGACCGCGACAGATTGCCATCGACATAATTAAATAGTATATAGAAATAACTAAAAAAAATATCATACGTTTTTTTCTATCATATTATAAAACGATAATAATTTCTATGATTGATTATACAAATTTAAGTAATGACACTTAATATTTTTATTATAATAATAGGGCACAATATATTCAATTGCTTATCTTAGAATATCTGCCTTAGTATATCTTTTAAAATACATAAGCACTAACATTTTCCAGACTGTAACAAATTAATCAGGAGAGTTTGCGTTGATACAACCGCAGTCAAAAGACAAGTTCTACGACTTTGAAACAGTATCGAAGTTTAGCTGTATATGTTAATTTTAGTATGTCACATCACAACATTTTTATATATTTTTTTGTTTTTGTGGCAATGAGAAGTTGTAAAACCTGAATGTCAAAACGTGACGCCGATATAATAGCACGAAGTCGAACATCGCAAAGTATCTACTACCAATACCATTGTTGTTAATTTCAAGCATATGCCACTATTAAGTTTACACTAATACTCTTTGGTATGAAATTTGTTGAAGAAAATCGATTAATCACGTATTCTACATCACATTCTATTAATATAAACATTACACAAAATGGAGTGTCCAATAGGTACATATGTATAGAAATTTTTACACTTGTGTATATTGGAATTGCGTTGACGTGTTAATATTTTCAGTCATGTATGTTACTGCCTTGGCAACGTCGTTTGTTACACGTGGAATGTTTACTTCAGCTTGGTTTGAAATACAACATAAGTTTAAAAATAACCTTTGAATACGTTAGAAAAATGGTCTAAGGCAACGGTTACAAAAAGTGTTTCAACTTAATCTTCAATAGTAACACCACCACCTGACCACTGACATCCCTAATTTGAATTGATTGCAAAATGTCCATCTGACTTCAATTTCATAAAGACTGGAAGTATAACAGAATTTGAATAAACCAATCGAGAAATTTATCGCATTCATATCACTTTGGACAGGACTTGCTCACCTTTTTAAGGACTTATAAGTATAAAAAGTTATGTAAATAAAAAATCCTGCGAAAAAATTAAAGAATCCTAGTTTTAACAATGCTCATCTACTTAAAGAAGAGTGGTTAATATAACATGTGAAGCATTAATACTAAGATTACTGATCATAGAGATGGAAAATTACATAGTCATTTACTATTAAAAATTACCATCCAATATGGCTTTGGTGACTAATTTATATATAGTTATGTTATTAGCGTGGAAGATTTTTCTTATATTTCTTTACCATCATTTAATTATGGTAAATTTCCAGTAACCATTTTTATAATTATAACTAATTGTAAATTATTAGTAATTATTAGTATTAGTGGTAGTAGCAGCAGTAAATAATAATTACTTTTGTGGGGCCTAAAATAATTAAAACATTTAAATTTGCAATTCAATTCATCGTGGTGCGACATAATTACCTGAACTTTGCTTTATCTATTTTTTGTTAGATACTTCTCGGTACGATTACAATAACATTTATTTATTTAATATGTTGTTTATTAATGTACATAACTAAATAATTATTGGTTGTATTTGTGTCATGGCATAACAACTTGTCCAATACTTGTTTCTTTATATTGGACTTTGCCTTATCTAAGATATCCGGTTTTATTATGTTATTATGCACTTCCAGTTTATTATTATTCCTATCCAATTAGGTTTATAGGATTCTAGGTCTGTGGTTCATTGTCCATATGTTTTTATTTTACATAGTACTATATTGTTCTCGGCGCTATGTTCTAGTGTGGCAAGATACAAGTACGTGGATTTGCGGATGGTAGAAGTTTTTGTGGTATGACTCCGTCTACACAACTGTCACACTTATTTCTAATAACAACAGTATTAAGTATTCTAATTTGAAGGGTGTGGTAAGAAAGAAATACTTATCCCATGCGTTTCAATTCAATGGATCTCTACTCTAACCTAGGTAGGATTCTAATCTTACCTGGGGTGGATTATAGATGTCGATGGGTGACAGTGGCCACTTACCAACAGATTGACTTCATGCTCATTCCTGCATTGCAACTTCGATATAATAAAAAAGTGAGTCATTACTTATTAATCCTTAGAGATGAAGCAAATTTGGTAGCATCTTGACGTCAGTATCTTATTTGATACTGCTTTATTCTCTTTTATTGCTACCTTACTAGTTATTAGTGTTAGGTTCAATTATTAAGTATCTATGCGTGGAACGAAATTCATTAAATTAAAGAAAAAAATTGATAACATTACTATACGCATACGGAGTTCCAAATCGTAATAAGTACACGCCATTTACACTACTTAAAGTTACCTAGTAAGTGCAAAACTGTGCAAATCGCCCGTAGGAATTTAATATTACTCAGTCCGCATCCGGCCGCTAGACCGTTTGTATTTATAAAAACTTCAAGGGCAAAAGTCGGGGACCCACAGACTCTTGACCTCTTTGACGATAGCGTTTTACAATAGCCTTTTATACCTTATCTTTTTGAATCTCATTACAAGTTGGTTAGGTTAGGGTATTCAAGTTATATTAAACGTTACTTGTTTTTATTACCAAAGGAAGTGGCACATGACCTCACATGATGGTGGATACTATCATGCACGTGTTGTGTATAGATACCATCTATAAAGTTCAGCAACATAGACTCAGTCAGCAGTTGGGTGAGTGACCGCTAGTGGCAAAATTTCATGCAAGCTTACGTGCTTCGAAGGATACACTAAGGAATTGGTACTGGTTCTCAATGTATAGAAACCATTAAGCGGCGATGGAGATCTTTGAGTGGTTGATAAACTTTAGACACTGGTCGGGCATTACCCAAACCTTTCTCTACCAATCCGCTTTTTAGCGGTAGGTGTGCTTTTTCCGGCTACGTCCCGGCAGGACAACTAATTTAAGTAGATTAATGGAATCCTTCTCACTTAGGATAAAGTAATAAATATATACTTATATAAAATAATAATGCTATTTCTCAATAAGAACAATTTTCACTATATGTTACTTGGATAGAAGTCACTAACCTATGGTTGTTAACGAGTGGTAAGTCAAATTTTGATAAATAAACTTACTATTCGACCTATCACTCTCTAAATGATACATTGTCATAATTTGAATTCGTGGTAGTAAATATAAAAATATGCATAGAAATAAAAGAGTTAACGATACACGCACTATAATAGCAACGACCGTTGCAAAGATAAAAATAGATGAACTAAGAGCAGTAAGATCATTATCCTCTGCATAATGAAAATTGATCGTTGCACTCAGTGGAATTTCTAGATACTTATATCTCCACAATCGCTTGCAAAGTCTTTCTAAGAAATAAGTTATCAGCAAGAAAATCTTATTAGAACCATTAACTAGATAAAAAGTTGTATGTTATGTTATAAGCCGGTGACAATAAATATCTAACTCAACATAATTAACTGTTTGCTTTTTTGTAATGTAAGTGCATTATCGATAAAATATTCAATGGAAAAAAATATATCTTAAAAGGACAAACAAATAATCTTAGTAAAAAGGATTGAATAATCGTAGTAGGTACTAATATAAGATTTTATGTTTTTCCACGTAACAGGATGTGAGCAGACAGTACGATGAAAATTTTGCAAGGCGAGTTAAGATATAATCGATGTGAATTTTTATCAAATTGTTTTTAAAAATATAATACTTATGGTTTTGATAGCATTAACCAAAGCACAAAAATATTTCAAGCATATTTAAAACGTAATTGACGGCAAACATAAACAATTTAAAACAACTTTCATTATTCATAATGTTTACGAATGTCTGAGACAAAATCATGTTTACTATTTGGCTCCAATATTAGAGGATACGATTGAACCGACGCCAAATGCATATTTTGCAAAACGGTGTAATAATAACCCAGACATTACTATATGTACCGACTTTATTTAAGTACATAATATATCGAACGTCTGGAAATGAAATGAAGCAATGCGACAAATGGTCCGACCTTATTAGTAGTGGATACAGGTGGAAGTCTCTAAGCAAAGTATTTTGGGAACAGTTGGCTACCCATAGCGAAAACTTTGGAGATGGATAAAGCTATCTATACAAAGACAATACAAACTAAACATGACCTAATTGCTACTTGACATAATACGTGTTCTTGAATGAAGAGTATACTATCAAAACCAATGACAGAGCATTCAAATCACCTTTGCTATTTTATATCGATTCATTTGTAAAATCATTAACATTCTACATATCGAACGTCATTGTATCCTACAATTCAATGATTATTACACTAAAGGCATCAAATACAGTAGATCGATCACTCCCTCGATCGAACCAATTCATAACTCGTAGCTCGTATCGGTTATTATTTTTATTGCGCAATATTACCACCGTTATAGGCCAATGTAACAGCGGTATCTTGATACCGCATTGACGTCATTGCTTAGGAAACCTCAAAAGAAATGGGCCAGCTTTCCACTTTCGTTCAACTTACGTCAAACGTTACGGAACAATCTCACCACCAATGGATAAACGACCTACCATAGATTAAAAAAAAAGTATTAACAATGAAAAATATGTGAAAATAAAGAATTCCATCAAGGTGTATCTTTCTAAACATAACATAGAAAAATGAGGAAAATTCTTTTAATTCTCTGTTATTTACTAGCAATGTAACTATATCCTCAATTACTATACTCGTTACTTGTTAGCGATAAAGCAAGTCATTAAATTTCTAATATTGTCTTACCAATTTTTCTTTGCAGTTTGCCTAATGATATTTGAATGATCATTCACTCTTATTTATTCGAATCGATCTTCAACTTTTCTACTGTTTGATATTTGAGTGAGTGCTTTTTGTTTCTTTAAATGTTTTACCAATTCAAAATTGGGCTGAATTAATGAGACCGTTCCAAAAACCGAGTTTGCGAATGCATAACGAATGCTTTGTAGGTCGCCCCGTCTGTTACAGGGTTATTATTAAAGGTAACTGGATACGGCGGACGTGTTCTGGATTTGCGGTTCTTAGAAAATGCGAATTTTATTTTATTTTCATTTTGAGTTTATCATTTTGTCGGTGGTCTACATTTTGTCGATTTCGGGGAATAATTATTGTCTTTGCACAAAGTGGGCTACTAATTGTAAAATAAAAATCAACTTCTTTGTAAATTTTTTTAGTGTTTCAGTTTTAATTTATTATTAGTACAACAACTTTACATTTGTAAATATAAATATATTTAATCTACTTTGATTAAGGAACTACGATAAAGCTTGTCACTCATATTTGGCATTAAAATATGACCCAAAAGCGTCTTATCACAATAGCCTAAATATAAATAGTATAAAAATATATTTTTCTTTTCAGATGCCTTATATAAAAAGGAATTTCAAACTAAAAAAGTTATATTTAATGCGTTCCTTCCTTTGTTTTGTGATTGTAATATTATATATTTCTCCATATATTAACTACATAAATATCTTAAATCTTATACAATTTCAGGAATATTCCATCAAATCTTACCGTAATGTTGTCTTTATCTATAAGTATAATAGTGACCTTTATTATACGTATTATCTTATTCCAGCTTATTTGTTGTAATTATTTTATTGCTATTTATATCTTTTAGCGGAGTAAAACCTATATCAGGGTCGTTACTATGCTACATCTCGGTATTTATAAGAAAATGGATTCATTGCGTAAATGCAAATATATATATAAGCTATTTTAGAGACATTATCTCATCTATTATTAATTGCGTCTAAAACGACGAATTTTACACAAAATCTAATAAAATATGTGGTTTACATCTTAATAGTAAATGACTTTTACCTTAATAGAACTAAGAATTGTGCCATATTTTAATATTAAAGATAACTTCCTATTGAAGTACAAAAAACGGCCGGCGAAACAAAAAGTCAAAGCACGTGCTTTATTTTCAATTTCTATTTATCATCATAGGTTTCATCAACTTATTGTTCATTATACTGACCAAGTACGGAATCATAGAAATCATGCACCGATGAGAACTTTTGGTTTAACTCTCAACCGTGTGGCTTTCCTCGCGGAATTTTCTTTCAAGCAGCTTGAGATTTGAATCATGAACTTTATTGTAAGAGACTATCACTGCTTCTATTTATATTATGTATACGTAAACTTTCTAATACACTCGTTACAGAAATAGAGTTGAAATAAGAATATTATTTTTATATTCACATATTTATAAAAGATACATTTCTTGAAATACAACTAAGATTGCAGATAACATTTTGTGTTAATTTTACGGATTGAAGTTAAAATTACATCATGAATCTCCTTGACAACAATGTTTAGCTTCGGTAATTAATTTTGTCTGTTTAATTGATTGGACAGATGTTTAAAAGGAATGGAAGGCCACGCGTAATGTCTTGCATAATGGACGTAATTGTATATTTAGAAATTACTCCTACAAAAATGATATTGCATCATTTGTATTTTTGCAATGTTAGATAAGTATGACAAAGGAAATAATCTAATCTCGATATGTCACTCTGTGTAAATTAAAATTTAAAAAGACCTTTTCTTTCGCAGTATTTAATTGGGTACTAGAATTTTTGTATTGAGGATGCCTACCACCTACCAGTAACCACGACACAGAGAATACTACCGTGAGATCATGAGTGTAGAAAGTAAATTTTTTCGTCTGATATAAATTAAAACACTGAACAACATTTTTAACACACGTGCAAAGCTTTATGTAGAAATCATGACACGACCTTGTTACACTTTCACGAAGACTATTAAAACACTATAAAACGGCAACAATTACTGTAACTACACGTGTCGGATTGTTCGTGTTACGTAGTATTATGTAGAAAACTAAATTAAGCCTTACGATTAATACATATTAGAACAAAACGGTTCGTGTAACCGTGGTACATTAGAGTCGCTTTGTTATTTATAAATACTTAAAATTAATCCTCGTAAAATAATTTCAATAGGGATTTGGCTTTTTAAAGAGTTTAAATTATTTATAAGTCTCTCGAAAGCATATAGTTTTCCTGACTTTCGTAATAATTCTGAAGCATAGACACTACAACAAATTTATACACCGGATCTACTGATTGTTTTAGTAAGAATACACCTGTACGTGTGAAGCAAGTAGTTTGAATGCACTAATGAACAGTGGTAATACACGTGGCTATAATTGACCAATTAACATGAGAGTGAAGAATAATTAAGTTTAAAATCTATACACGGAATGCCAATTATATACACGTGTAAAGAATTGAACAAATTAATGATAAAAAGATTCAAATAAATATATTTGAAGTAATACTATTCGAAGGATTTTAAAAATTACTCCACAAATGAAACTTGGAGACTACTGCAAATTACTATTTAAAATAAATTTTACTAAAAGTTTACTGTTTTTTATATATATGGAAATATTGTATTTGTTAGCGACATAATGCAACGTAATGGAAAGGAGTACTCCGTTACCATACATGTTTATTTTTTAGTTTGTTGATACAACGGAATACACAAACTTTCCGTTACCATATACGTTCAATGGCGCAAAACTTTCGCATTTTAATTTATTTCAATTCAATAATAGATATTGTCGGAATACGTTTTACGGCAATCACTTTCTGAGCAATTGTATAAATTATTTGTTTTTTCTTTATTGAATTTTCTTGTAATTAATTAACAGATTTCGAAACAAAAAAGTAAACGTAACTTAAAATATACATGCGACTTTTACGACTGTATAGAACACTATGACTATATGTTCGAATCGCATCGGTATAAATATTAAAGCAGTCCGTAAATAACCTTTGAGCAAGATTAATTAAAATTATGATTTTCTTGATTATAATTCAGATTATGTATACCCGACAAGCCGTACGCGTATGTAAGATATTAATTTTTTACAGATTGGCGCCAGACTTACAACGGTACTCTTACTTTCTCGTGCTTCAATGAGATTTGCTTTCTAGGAAATAATTATGATTGGAAGGAAAGTTAAGGAAAATAGTTTTAATTGACAGTTTCCCATCACACTAAAAGTGAATATCTACTAAATAAACTCGATTTGCTGCATGTCATTCACGTAATTAAGTATTTCAAACGCTTAATTAAAGAATTCATTTGAATGTTGGATTTCAATGAAAAATCTGGAAAATTACCTTTGTCAGCGATAGTAATCTATCAACCTTTACATAATTGTAAACCATATTCCAGCCTTCTCGATCGTTGGGAAGTACTCTTAAAATGAAAACAAGCAGATAATAATATTCGCCTCATCCATTAATATCTTCGATAAAATTTATTATTTTAATAACTTTGTAACGGTCAGTCAACGTTACTCCCACATATCATAACAAAATAAGACGACACACGACACATCGAACGTTCTAGAAAATCGTTTTATTTTGAATCGAAGATGAGACTGATACTATCTCCATTTAATAGGTACAAATAAAGGAGAGAGAAGATCGTATAATATAGCTGTTTATTTAACCGAATCATGTGAAAATTGATCGATGGATGTGACGTCAATATACGAATACTTTATTCAACAGACTGTCTGGCGGACGAGTCTTGTGAGGTCCTTTACGTTAAGTCGTAAAAATTCTTGTGATGTAAAATATAATGCAGTTAAAATAATATGAATTACTTGTACAAGTGTTGCCACCTACAAATTTGAGTTGTGATGTTTCTATTTAGGTTTTTAAGCGTATGTAATACAGTCTGTATTTCTATACACTGTTTTTGTAAACATTCTTAATTTTTGATAAGAATATTGTCGTTGCTTTTCTTAGAAGCGCCACCGTTAAAATGACATACTCGTACATAAAAATGTATGTCACGTCATTTCTTCCTTTCATCTCAGACATGTTCCAATACGTTTATTCCTGAAGTTATAATTTATCTGCGCTACTGCTTCTGGTATTAAAATTAGATTATTTGTATAACACTTACGTGTACTCCTTTGTTCTATACTTAGTATTTTAATGAAATTGTCTATAAAATAAACTTATCAAAGGAACTAAACATACATATACTCAACCTTATGGCAATAGCGACACTGCCATAGCAATCTCAACAACATTGCTTACGTCAACGAACTCTACTTTGTTTATACATTAAGTTCTCAATCAAAGAAGAATATAATAACAATGACTATTTAAGTTGACTTGGCAATAAACAAAGATTATATACGATTATCTTTTCTAAATATAATCTCTTTAGTTGTTTACGGAAGCTTTCGATAAGGAAGAAACGATGCGCATGCGTGCTGCGGTGGTTTATTGAATTAACGTCTATCAATACCATGCACTTAGCTATTAGCCATAGTTTATGTTTATGGTTTTATTTCCTAAATTAAATTTATGTTTTATTTATGTTTCGAGTGTTCTTTTAAGACAAGTTTTGATCGTTACGTAACATTCCTCATTAAATTGTTATTACGTTTTTAAAGCGACTGTCTATTGTAAAATGATATATTTGGTGTGATGGTAACCATTACTATCTGATGTGTAATGGATTCCGAAAATAATCAATTTAGATTCTTGCCTTAAGTGTGTTTGTTTACACAACTTAGTGTGTCTGCGACGCTTTTGCGCAGGAAATCCTAGTTACCGCACATTATGTGTGCTAAAAGCCTTATTATTGTATGCAAAGTGCTAAATGAGTCACCTTATCAATCTAACTATCCACAAGAGAATAAACATAAATTAACGAATAAATAAACAAATACTAAATTACATTACCCATTCCTATTTAAACCGTTAGAAGATAGGGATTCTGTCTTTCGTTCGAAGCTTACCTAAACACTCTAGTTGATGTGAAATTGAAATCTCGCATGCGGGTAATTGATCGTGATTTGTACTTTAAGAAACTTAGTGATAATATTTTGTTATAAACCAATAACTAAAGCGGCAAAAGTAATAGTGATAAAATAACGTTAAACTTTAACGTTGCAACTTTAAACATAATATTTAAGATTTATATTTGTTTATAAACCTTTACTGGTTCTTGATTTATTGTATTCTGGTTTGTATTTAAACTGATGACGTGGAAATATAATATAGGAGGAAGTCCAAATAATTAAATTCAAAACTTTAATCAAAAAATATTTCTTGATATAAATCTACTGCAAAAGAACGACAAAAATAACTAACGATAAGCAGGTACTTAGTAAACTTTAAAACAATATAATTGCCAATCACCAGGTAAATATGAGAAAGAAGGTCGTTAAGTTTCAACGACTTTTATTATCTTTACACTATTTCGCATAAGCTCAATGGATAATTCAAGGAACCCAGTCTAAACAATTTCTTTTGTCCCTTTTCACTGATAAAAATATATTTACCTACATATACAATAGAATTTATTATTCCTTACACGTGTTGTACCTTATATCCTTTTGAATCTAAGCACATAATAAAATAAATGTCCACGGTCCACCAGTACTGTTTAAGAACAAGGAAACGTGCTTTTCTTGGAATATAATAAGCTTCTGTTCACAAGTTTGTCTATATCTACTTTATTTCCAGAATTCGAAACACACGTTAATGATCTATTTCATAAATTTAAAGATAGGATAAAATTTGTAGCAAATGTTTCGAAACTACACTTTCCTGTATTGAGAATGTTTATTCTGTAATCACTGACGGACACTAAAATTTTATTTACATAGGCAGATCAGAGAGGTTACATTTATAAAACTCTTCAGACTGCGCGTCTGCATCGAGTTTATTTACATCATCCATGTTTACACCGAACATTTGATTTATTACTTTATAGTTTTACTTCAGAATTTGGGTGACCACTAGTAGTAATTTATCATGAACATTAATTGGGTGGGTTAGAAAAGTCATTTCCGGTGATCGTTAAAAGTTCATAGCCCATCGAATACTTATCAGAGACTTTAAATGACAAAAATTTTAGCTCTATCGGTTAATAATACAACTGCATTGATGGAATACTCCTAAATTTTAGGTCTTCGGTTGATAAAAGCTCTCGAAAAATTCAATTCCAAGTGGAGGAGACCTTGGTTTTTAAGAAACCATACTGCCAAAAAGATTTACTTTATTGAATGATTTACTAATTAGCTATGATTTAGTTTTTTATAAAGTAATTCTGTGATGGATTTATTGCGTAAAATCTAGGTCTAAAATTATACATAATGGGTTTTTGTTTATACACAATGGTGTTTTTGTTATATATATTTACTAGTAGGTACTGCATAATGACTATGGTTTTAAAACCGAATACACAACAAGAAACTAAAGATTGACCAAAGAATAAAAAAATAGATTAGGATATTTCAACATTGTAGCACATAAATACTATATAATATATAATAAAAGAAATACGTATATTGCGAATCCAAGTCCACTCGAAAGCAAATCGTTACATGTGATATATCGTTTAAAATTACAAGGAGGTTACTAAAAAACGTGACTCCCTTTGTTTGCAAACGTTTCATGAATATTTAGTTACGCTAGCGGTTATTTTTATTTACATTTATCATCCTCAAGTACATAAACAAAAGGTTGTTACACGTGATTGGTATATTCACCCAGCTGGATATATTTTGCGGTTTCGGTCTTAAAGATTTGATTCAATAAACATTTCTATATTTATATCAAAGGCTCAAAGAAATATATTTTGTCTCTTAATTGATTAACTGCACGTTTATGTCATATTTACTGCTTGAGAGCTTATACTTTTCAATTAACTGTATTTTCAAAAAGAAAATGAGAGTATATTAAATTTTAAATCTATATTCAAATCAATTTTGCTTTGATGTCTTAAACTACACATTGAGGTTATAAATTTATGAACAAACGTGAAGTATTGCGATGAGGCGATCAAAACGCATTTGCAGATCTAGCTAAGTGCAGGAGGCGATACACGAGGATCATTTTGTATGTTCCATCACACTTCAGTTATTAGTAAACAAGTGGATTGAATCAATCGTTCCCAATCCTACCGATTCGGTTTCTAAAGCTTTCGGGTTTGTTCACCTGCCTGACTACGTGTTTGTATGTTTCTTGCCTGTGTTTGTGCTCGTGCAACCGGCCGTTGAACCACAATAAAACGGTTCTCGTTAATTCTGTCCTGCACTGACACATTCAGAGCAATCTCGTTTTAGTCTTACTCTGGTGCGTCTTCAAGTTTTGATTCCGTAGTTTAATTGTGGCTGAATAAATTGTGTTACGATTATATGAAAATCACTGTACATGTGCCAAATACCTACACTGTCTTATAAAGCTAAGATATGCTACGGATCCGTTTCTGAAACTCTAAGTAGATTTGCTGTAATCTATTTGACAGGTAAAATACTCAAGAAATTAAGCGTAGTATTAATGTACGCTAATATCAATGAAGCGTTAAAATGTTTGTAATGTAAACCACAACATTGCGTATTAGCCAAGATAATCTTTCATTATTCATTATGATGGGTAATTTTTCTTCCCGTAACGTTTATATCATAAATTTGTAAAGCAGTGGCGTGGCATCATATAATAATTAGTGCTAGTAATAACTCACGCAGACCATTAGACTAGAAACGATTGCCACACCGCCCAAGGCCCAAATGTCAGTATTGACGTCATAAGGGGCGGCGGTGCTAAATATAATATTAACACTGAAATGCTAAGGGCGGAACACAATGCGATTGTACCATGCGATGTGACCTTTCATTGATTGATGACTTTCCTAAATTACACCTACAATGCCAACATTAGCAAATAGAAACGGGAAATGTCTTTTCGTATCGCGTAATAAACATTTTGTGAGTTGAACGCCAAGTGGTATTCTCTCTAGTACATTGATGACGTAGATGCGCATTGCAGAACTATTAAAATAGTTGGATTAATCCTATAAAGTCTGAACGTTTATCCGTAATCACAAGCACCAACTGCGTTCCCATTTGTTATTATTTTCGTTTGATTACAGTCCATGTGTGTTCTACTTCTGATAATATAATACTGTGCCAACATTCTATATCTACAAGGTATTATCATTATCTAATGCGTAAAGTTTTAACACTATTATAATCCGCAACAATTGTGTAACAGTTAGGCATTAATGTAACTCTAAAAAAATCTGTTGGAATTATCACAAGATGGTAGTTATGTTTATGTCGTAACATGCATCAAAATTAGACTGCATCGTGATGCGTTCTATAAAAATCGTTCTAATTTAATCATTGGCATTAGTTTGTAGGGCGCCGTTGACGTCATAGGCAACCCAGTCTCGAAATGCACCAGCCCTTTACCACGTGTGACCTACTTGACATTATTACCCAACACCACAGACAGATTGAAGCCAGTATTTACTTCACGTGCTTTGTATTGGACGTACAAGTGTTGTTAAACAGAAGAGGCAATATCAATATCATAATGAAAAAATGTAAAGCTGTAAAATTTGTGAATTTGCTGTTATTTTACACACTCAAGTAAAACATTGGTACCAGTATTGCATAATTTGTGTCTAATCGTTACTCTAATCTTTTCTAAATATGATTCGTGTATATCTTCACTTAAATTACATATATACGATAATACTTTACCTTGTAATACTTTTATTCCTATTAAACTAGTTATTCTTTACATTTAGTTAAAATTAAATAAACATTCCTTCTCTTTTAAATATAATTCCATCTAATGATAATAGACCCTTAATACGCACTACTTCTATCTTTTTTGTTCCTCGAATTATAGTCCTGTCTTTAGATAGCTAATTAGGAAAAGTTAGGTTATTGCGATTATCTAGGACTACATTCTCATTTTAAATTCCTGAACCTCAAGACATCCGCATTATCATCATTATATTTAATTTGTCGGCTCATGGCAGTAGGCGTTTATGGAAAGCAATAATCTTAGCATCAAACGGTCTACCATCATTTCAAGAAATATTTTTTCGATCTTACGCAATGCATATATCATTTTATTGGTAGCAAAATGTTCACGTCCACATGGTCCGTGGGTGTGCCGGCTAAAAGTTTCAGTTTGATGTACGCAAGACCGTTGTATTTTAAGTAACCGAGGCCTAAATGTGGTTTTTGTTTGTTTACGCCATTAAAATTTATGTGAATGCCCATGGGGAGGTTAGCTACATTTCACACATGCGAAAAGATATATTTTTGGAAAATAAGTCGAATATTTAAATTATTCTACAGAGGATAAAGTTATTTAGGGAGTGTATTTGAAATGAACAATTACGTTTAAGATCATGATGAATAATAATTAGATTTTACCTGTGCTGCCTTCATAAATATTTTTGACTTATACATTTTAATAAATTTTTTGATTTATATATTTTTTTGATTTATATAGTTTTAGTTTTCTGTAAGTTGCCAAATTTTATAAATTAATCTAAATCTGGACTGTCGTTATCGATTGAGTTGTTTTAATAATGAGGGTTCGTCGTATTTAAGGCTTAATAAATTTGCTAAAAATTTAGTGAAGTTAATATCTTCACATGCGATATGTGAAGATACAATACGCTAGTGTTTAAAACTATGCTCACTTTTTATTTGGTTTGTCAATGTACTTTATTTTAATTTTAAAGACGAATTAATGAAATTGTCACTTTGCCTATTTATACAACTATCTAAATTCCTATTATTCTGGGATAATTGATATTGACTGAAGTTGCAACAAAAATCTGTAAGGAAGAAGCATTATTTTGAGTATATGAAATTATTTAATTACAATTATCTTTATGTGCATATATACATTGTCGAAGTAAAACATTTCTTAACTATTGAAGAACATTAGATTCCTAAGATAATAGACAACCCAGATGTATCATAAAACGTTTTAAAAATTATAGCTTGCGTATTTTGGACGCCAGCCGCACCCATAGCGTACGCTACTCATTGTTTACATATAACAATTCGAGTGTAAACGAATTTAAACTCTGTTTCTCTACATTTCGTTTCAATTTTGAATACTTGTACTATAGTGGTTGTTTTTAACGCGATTTGAGAATAATTTCGTACCTGTGATCACAAATCAGACATAGTTTCGTAGAATCGGCTATGTCTGGTTATTGTCTGTGCCGATATACAGCAATAACTACAGCAGAACTTATTAGTTTTGCGAATTTCACTGATTTTAATTATTCAAGTGTAAGACGCATCTCAACGCAGATCAATAACTAAAAATACTGATTTAAGTAACAGAAGCGGAAAACTAGCATGCAGACCACATGTTACCTGTTTAAAAAAAACAACCTGATTCATTTGTTTTATTTATACTTGATTTCTTGTTATACTGCGGCGATACGGTACTACGACTTACGAGTAAGTCTTCCCGATAAGACTATGTGATATCGCTTGCGATCTTGCGTATCACAGGATATACAAGAATAGATATTTTTAAATATTACTTATCGATTCACTAATGAACAATGAAGAACACAGGTCCGTATAACGAACCCTTTATAATTGGGTAGAAATGGGCGTGGTGTAATTGAGGCGGCGTAGTTGAATCACGAAAAGTTGAACCTATAATCCAGTTACTATGTTGGATGCACATCTTTCGGTATAATATTACTTATGTTAAATTATATTGTCTGTCATGATCATTGTGGCTTATTATAAAAAAATATAAGACACTATTGCTTACGAGCTGATTCCGATGCAAAGGGTGAACTCAAGACCATGAAACGATTCTTAATCGCATTCGGAAAGCGTTATGTATGAATCAATCACTGTCCATGAGATACAATGACCACTCAATAAGTGCATTCTTGTAAGTAGCGATAAATGAGCCTGGCTTTGTCTTAACCTATTGTAACCCATCACGATTTGTCACGCCATATCACGTATTACCATGTCACTGGAAGACGTACTCGGAGAGTATGTTTTGTTACTTTGCCAACTGCGCATTTTGGTTTCCCAATTTCCTGCTGTCGATAAAACACTTTATCTGATACGCGGTACGCCCATAAAATTACCGTTAAACATCTAATTACAAAAACACTGATTGGCATTTTTTATCTTTGTAATAACCATCATGTTTTTGTGGGTGTATTGTTTTTTATTTACTGTCCAATTTTTTTATCTTTAATGAAAATGGTTTTACCCATGTTTTGAATAAGGTGTGTACACCTTTTAATGAATCAGTAACATTTGTTTGCTACGAGTGAGAGTAGATAATAAACGTTTCAAAATGCATTAAATCATCTGTAAGTGTGTGTGTTATCTACATAAGGATACAGATATTTTACATTTGGTGAATAGTTACGGTATTCTAATACTGTGCTTCGATTTTAATCCCAGAAAGTATTGCAATATCGACAAAAGTAGAAAACTCAACGAACATCACGCAATCAACTTTGAATATAAAATCACGTTCATTGTGGTAACACTTGGTTTTTTGCGCATTTTTCAACCAATATCTGTTGTACACCAAACCTGAAAAATCGTGTGGAGTGAATTTAATACTTCAGAGCAGGTTTTAAAGGACCCTCATGCCGATAAATTAAGGAAATCCTCGCATCAGGTCTTATCCAAACACAGCGTTACAAGATATCTTCTGTAACATGACAATGCGACCATGAATGACGCCACTGAACAGCTGTTGCAGCGGTTCGGGCAAAATAGAATATTATTAACCTGTCAATCTTCATTGCCCTAGATTTCAGTTATGGTGTGAGACAAGACGAATAATTATTTTTGGCACGAAAAGCAAGTCGCGTAGTGTGATATCTTTGTAATATATATTCTTTTAGTTAGATTTATGATTACAATACATTACTTGATTTATCCAGGTGAAGGTAAGGAAAATGATAAACTCTTACAAAACCTAACGCGTAATAACTATGATTTTATATATAGAAACACAAGGATTCTTGACGTAACCAACATGAACGAACTGACGCTTCTAAACACGCATTTTTCACCGGAAAAAGACCTAAGGCATATTCCACCAGGGCTCTCCAATGCGGCAATTACCAATGTAAAGCGAAGTTAAATTCTAATTACAAGTAGTAATCTTAATGCTTTTACAATATCTGTTTTGTTCAATGCTAAATTGAAACGTACCAAAGAACTGTATTCACACTTTTGATATTTTTTCAAATTTTGATTATACCGGACTTTCAAACATTTAAATAATTTACCCATACATCGTTTTATTTGAGATTAACGATCACAATGGAACAAGTAAAAGTTAAATTTTCGGAGTCTGAATTATAATATCCAAGAAGGTTTTAAGCATTGCCTTTAATAAGAAACAAAAATAATAAATGAATTATTATTTTCTCTACTTTTGTAACATTGTATTGACTGCTTATAAAATCTTTAATATTGTTTATTGTGCGCTTACTCCATTTTCCCAATTTCCTGTTTCGAGCGTTTAACACGATTAACACATGAAACAGTTTCAACATAAACATGTCTAAGCGTATTTATTTCTCCATTAATTTGATTAAATTGGGTTTACATTCCAGTAATTTGAATGGGGTTTTATTTCGAATGTCTCAGCTATAGCTTGGACGTTTAAAAAAACTAGTATATAACGTGGCTATAAATATGAACAAACGAGAATGTAACATTTATATACGAATAATTAAAATTTTGGTACCAATAACAATGTATAGTGATTACCATAGTCTTACCTTTCCTTAGCCGTGTATACCACGGCCAAAACAAGGTTCCCACCTTGAAACGAATGTCAATACTGTCCATGAACTTACCAAGGCCAATACGAATATTAAGTTAAGTTAAGCCTATTTTGTCTACTATAAGACTACAAACAGCCTCAAACTAGAATAAATTATCGGATATATTGACAGCATATTAAATTGGCTTAAAGACCGCCCTGTAGCGTGAAATAAACACGATGCAGATGCTCGTAAACGAACAAACGCTGTCGTACTAACATCGTAAGTCTCGTAACCAGGCTATGAAGTGTCAAGGCTGTGCCAAGAAGACTGCCTTTGGTGACGTAAAACCACGTCACAGTCATCGATCGTCTAGAAAACGTCTGATGTTATAGCGATATGAATTTATTATGACGCAGGCGACCTCTCTTTTTGACCTTTAAGCTCAATGATTTACAACTAGGAACTGTAAGGTGTTCCGGGACTTAATGGGCCTTATCATAAAAAAGACACACTGCAGTTTGCCTTCTTGTAACGTGTTGTACCGTTACACATAATTAGAAATGTCAAACGAGAACCAACAGTAATTTTACTGTTCTTTAAGCAAGATCAAGTCAATATTGGTTCTCAGTGTCACACTGACACATAAAATATACGTATATTAAAAACATTTCAACATTATCGTGAATTCAGAAAAAAAGATATGATGCAACGAGTAGCCTCGACGAATTTACGTTCAACAAAACAGAAGCCACGAAATCAGACAAACAACGTCACGATCCCTGTTTGTCTCGTTGCATTATGGCACATTCCGTTTCGGCGTGACGATGTGAATTGCGCAGCGGAATTGCGCCAAGTGCTGCAAACGGCTATTCTACTCAATGAGATTAGGTGCCACTTTGGCGTAGAATGATAAGAGGAGGCGCGTCTAATTGCAACACGTGACATTGTGACATTGTTAGAACAGCCGCCCACGCCAGCGTCGCCGACGGCCAAACGTCACAAATTTTAAAAACTTTTATTTCTGCAACAGCTATTTTGAAACCGTTTAGCTGTTAAAAACGTTATTTGATCGTACGATTTTATTTTTGCCATGGATACCTATCGTTATTCCAAAGTTAATAATTCTGCCCCCGTGCTTTTGTCGTTAAATTAAATCTTTCAGATGAAAAACGTAGATACTTGCCTGAATCTACACAAAAAAGTTCAGTAAATTTTATCGTACAACCTGGGAAATATGGGAACTAGTAGTTCAGAATATTGATGACTTTGATGTAATTATTTACTTAAAACGTTAAAAAGTTCCACCAAGCGTGTGATCTAGTTACATGACCGTCAAATATCGCTATCAAGGAAATGGCCTTGACCTGATGCTTCAAAGCCAAAACCTCGCAAAATCTCAGCTACAAGAACACTTTTTGACGATATTGATTGACATTATAAATCTTTACATCCGACGACATTGACCTATATCTTATAAATTAGTCCTATAATTAGAATAGATGTGACGTCAATAAAAAATATCGCACAATTTACGTGTATATGAAATAAATCATCAAAAGATTACTTGACGGTCTTGTAAGATTGACTAAGAACGTTTCCTCCAAGAAAAGTGATTCTACTTTTAATCAATAATTCAGAATGAAAATTCAAATGTTTAATAAAAATTTATTCCCTAATAGATCTCTTTTCAAATTCAACTAAGTACCTGCAATCCAGTCACAACTACCACCCACCATCACTAATGAGTAGTGAAAGTATTTCACTATGGAGACGCGATTCAAGAAACTATTGTTCATGTGTATCCTTGAAAGAAAAAAGGATGTTTATAAGGAGTACTTATAAAAATAACGGGGGACTAGGTTTCATTAACTTTTATTGTGTAATTAAGTTATGATTTACATTGTAATAAACGTAAATACCTAGATTTAGTTTTACAATTGAGTTACTCGTTGCTTTAGTCCAATATTACATTTTGGTATTGCAGAAGTATATACAGTGTATTCCAGCATTTTTGCAGCTAAGTTCCTATTTAATAATTTCGCAAGACTGCGAATACCAAATATACATTTAGATATAGAACGCAAACTGCATCTACGTCAAAATAATTGGCCAGCGTCGCTAATAGCAGTCGTATATCACTAGTTCATGGGCAGCTATTTATTTCAAGACCTATTTCACGTACTGCGATTAAAACTTTGTTTTAGTTTTATATAATATGTATAGAGTCTTACATGCAAACTAACAATGTCAAGTTTGTCGTCAGATTTATACTTAAACTGGGTTGCTAAATTATAAATTAAATTTGAACCTTGATTGATTGGTAGTAATAAAGTACCACCATTGCCAAGACAATTGCTTCCATTTATGAGTATAGCTATGACCAATATTGTACATACAATATAATATGCGTGAGTTGTGAGTACCATTTTCCCTTTTTTTCTTTGTGCAAGGTATATATCTGACGTATTATTACGTTGCCGTAACATGTAAGAGCGTGTCATACATGACAAGAGCATTGGCATTGAAATTGCGTTGCTTTTGCCGCACAGACAATCGCTATAAATCTAATATAACTGTAAAAAGTCAAGAAATAGAAAGGCTCTTAATCATAATATACTTCAACTATTCGCTACGAATTATTACGACTGGCGCTTTATTTTTAACTGTCATGTCATCTGCCAAGATATTTGCTTACAGCCCAGCAACGTCTTACATTTAACTCCACTGTTTTTAAATTATTGCAAATAACTACGCAAATACACTTATTAATCAATTTTAACAGTCAATGTCGACTGTATACTACACAGGCATTATGCCATTTGAGATTTATATAATAATAATTATAAAAATAGTAAGTTCGCTTTACCTCACGGTGGTCATACGTTGATTAAATTACCATTTCGTTCAATACACCAAAATTTTTAACTAAAGTGTTTATACCGACATATACTGACGTACTAAACTACTGCATTGTAAGGTTTAATTTAGGATTAGGTATAAACCGTCTTAAGTTTTACGGTATAGTGTAAATTTATTGTTGCTCATATTATACGTTAACCACACATGAAAGACACGACGATAATTTGAAGATGATAGGTAGTACATATTTCGCACAAATTATTAACATTACCATCTATAAAACAGAACAAATCACAGACAATTGGTAAACAAAGACTTATATCTTATAATGGAGCATTAGGTAGTAAGTAATTCACGTCAAAACAGACAAATTTGAGTTCTTTGATGTGCCATTAGCAATGGTCTTGACCGTCCCCATTTAACTACTTTGCATAAATTACTCGTACAAATGCAATCGGTTCCAGCATACTAAAGATTTATGTCGCCTGTTCTTTGGCAGTGGATAATCGTTTTCCGTGCATGATAAAAGCCGTTATAAATCGATTTCTTGAGCGGGCACCATCAAATTTATTCATAGCAGAAGTTACAAAGGATACGATTTTTGCTGGAGGAGAAACATTGTTTTGTAATTAAGCCTCGTCTAGGTTTGATAACTTTTTTTACTAATAGTATTTTTACAATATATTTATTTATTTGAATTTAACTTTGGTACAAAATGTAAGACTTCACTGAGTAGTGGTTTCAACTGCGATATATATTGTGCTTAAACTTAAAGCATTGAGGTTGAACTCCAGTAAATGTACTTTAAGCTTCAGTGATAAATTATTTAAAGAGACAAGTTCTTCCTTAATCCTCCAATGATATACATATTATGTGGTCTCGAACGAAGCTTCGTGTTTCGTTTTATTCTATTTTTATTCCGTAAATTGACAGCGGTTTCTATTATTAGATACCCAATGAAAAAATGTGTTGCTAATTTAACAAATTGAAAGTTTTAGATTGGTTTAATGAACATCACCTTGTAAATGACAAATAACCTTCATATTACGCTTTGTAATTGTAATATTCGCGAACATATTCCATTTAATGTTAAAAAGAAAAAAATAAAATTTCATTTCAACATTTACACAATCAGTTGAAATAACATGTTAGATAAATTAACATTTTTCTTTTCAGAGTATTTTTAACTATTGCAGGCTCTCCATTACACAGTACGTACTCGTAAACAATATCTACTAAAACTTTCAATATTGTTCGTTCTTATATTAATTGAAACACTCTGCTATACAATGGTCTCTGTTCATAATGATATTCATATTGATCAACAAAGATCTTCGCTTAAGAAAGTGACACCATAATAGTTATACTTTGAATTTACTTTTGGACGTATGCCTCAAGAGAAATGTTATTAAGTTCACTTTCACTGTGATACTTTAGTCTACCAGTTTACTTTCGCTTTCAAGAAATGTCAATCTAATAATATCTTTATGAATTCTTACTTCCTTATACATAAGGAGTGTGGGCTTTGTTATTGTAGAGAAATTAAGGGTATTTTTTTTTAAATTTCATAGAGCCGCTACCAATATTTTCACTTATTCCTTTTGGTCTGTTGTTATAAGAAGGCCAAAGGCACCTTTGTCCATGATAGCAGCAACGTTCTTATGACAGACCTCCAGCTTCATCCTCTTTATCATTGAATGAACGTGGGTTGTAGGGACCATTAATAAGCAAATTTGTCATTGCTTAATACACTAGACACATTATCACAGATAATGCTGCTCTAGTTTTTATTTTTTATGTACATCAGCCATTCTCTTCACGCTTTCTCACATCCATTCATTACTTTTCACTACGAATGGAAAACATAGACATTGCTTATATTAAAAAATGTAGACTACTCTGAAGGGATTTTATTCCACACGATTACAACCCTGGTAAGAACTTTACCGATATTACCGATACCTAAGTTTTTGAATCTATTTTATAATAAATACAGTATCTGTTACGTTTACGGCAGAATACATTTTTTGTGTGGACGCGTAATATTGCGTCATAAGTTTTTATTGCGCAAAATACTGCATCTGCGCAAAAAGTTTTGCAGAGACGTCTAAAAATATGTCGTCCGTCGGTTTTTCTTCCTGGCCAGCTGACTACATGGCCTTGGTTAATAAACAAATATTACGAATTGAAGAATTCGTCATTTCAATAGCAGATTTGAACCTCGTCATTTTAATAGCGAATCTCAATTAGTGATTTACTTAAAAATTATACCTCAATTCTTGTTGTATGACAGTGTATCCATTGTATATTGACCGTGTGTTTTTAATAAAAGAGTTTACCTTTTCTTATACATATTATTAGTATTATGCCATTATGATAATTATCACAATGTAATAGTACTGTAATGAAAGGCAACGTAATGATATTATGCACAGTACCGTTCGCCTGAGAATTTTGTATTTGTGTGTTAACCAATTTTTCACAGGTCTTGTACTTGCGGATGTGTAGAGGATAAAGATTTTAGATTGTATCTACAACGGAAGTGTAAACCCGATTGCGCAAAAGAGCTTTCACTGTTCTAAACTGTTATACAAGTATTTTATAACCATTAACAAATATTCAAAACTGGCTCGAAAATTTTGTCCAATTTAAGGCTATTGAGTCATTTATTTAGGGCAGGATCTTGCCGAATACCCTCTGTATGTTTGCGTATCTGGCATAAGTACTGTTAACAAGAAATGTATCTTTAACAGAACGGAAGGTGAAAGTATGTCAATATTACTTAACTGTAAAAATAAACCCGCGCGTTCAATATGCTTTGTAATTTTCCGCTAACACAAAATATCATACTGGTTTCAGACACAAAAGAAGTTGGTGCATATCATTATTTTCGTGTTATGACTTCTATTACTACCATATAATTAATTTACCAGTTCTATAATACGTTAAAGGACGTATGAAAACTTCTATAAGTTTTCATACGCCCTGGATGGATTGGAACTATTTCCAATCTAGTATCAGAACTAGCCACAAGGTTAGCAACGTATCTGCGTTCATTTACAGGTCTGTTTGATCAAAATTCAAATTTTAACATCAGGTGGACTGTGTTGATCGTACCCTACTTTTTGTATGAAATTTAACTAAAAGAGTCATGTCCCACGAACATGTTTAATCAACTACAAATAGGATTAGAGTCCTACTTGGACTATACAGGAATTGATTGTGTAAATGATTATTTTACTAGAACCCTTAAAACAGAATATGGTAATATTTAAGTAGAAATATTTTAGATGCGGTGGTGGTACCGCCACAGGTGAACCATCAAAATTTCTACTACCTTTAAAGTATACCTTTTATGTTCTAATTCTATTTCCTATATAAAATTATTGGTCGTAGTTGCACGGATCCCCTTTATAAGTGTCGGATTATTTAACTATGTTGACGAATTCATGAAGTATCTACTTACACGATTTAGGTTAGTAGGGCGAAAGCGAGGACGACACGATGCACGCATAGACAATTAAATTGTCCTCAAATTTTTTATTGTCATTGTTTTATTCGTAATTCAGGGATGTCTTCAAATACACAAGTTGTTACCAAAATATGAAAAACCACTAGAAAAAATTATAAACAACGTTGGGAATGGCTGTTACAGTGTTGTCTAGATTTTTATTAATTAAGGGACAAGAAGTGTTGATAGAAAGTTACTCGCAGAATACCATTGTACCTAAGAAGCAATCTTCGTAATACTAATTATTTAGTGCAGATATATAATACACAACATTTTCCTATTTAGTGAAATGTTTATCTTTCAAAATTCTAATATAATCCATAGGGTTAGCATCGCAGCTTTGATTGAGCTCAGGCAGAGCTCCTGTCTTATTTAGGGTCGATTGCAAATCTCTCGTCATTACAGTAATCATTTTAGGTCAGGTGAATTTACAGTTGGTTACAATCGACTGGCGCCAACGTTTAAGATCAGTTGAGCTATATGCTAATTTCCTGTTTCCATTACCTAAATAGAAATTTGGGTATAAATATCTATCGTTTAATAACCTAAACAATCTTTTCAGTAGTTTATTTTTATAACGTAATCATAAGACTTACTCACGTTTGGCCCCCATTTTACCGCGACCCAGTTTACATTGCGCAATCAATAATGTTTCAGATATCACGAACATTTACCTAATTAGCCATTAAACTTGAAGAGAATACAGCGAATGATTTTTACTAGGTTTACTATAGAAATAATAGGTAGTTGTTATACATAGGTTATTAAGTCAGACCAATCAAAAGACCTAAACTTCAGGGAAGAAAAGATCCACCTCGTTGGTTCAGAGAGATTTTTAATCCGTTTCCCAAAGGAAAGAGATTATTTATCTAAGCGAATTAGTGAATAAACGGTAAGTATTTTATTCCAATTGCAACAGTGAGCTCAGTTCCTAGCTCTGGCTAATGTATCGAGGGTAAAATTAGTATAACATGTGAAATTGTTGTAATTTCCAATTTCTAAAATTTTCTATTTATTGCAGACATTTAATCCCAAATACAACAGAAGTTACAAATTTGACTACAGATGTTCTACTATACATGAAAACTTAATTTATACATATGATTCTGCTTACTCATATCGAGTTAGACCTTGTCAAACTTTAACTAGAAATGGAATCCTCCACACACGTATAATGTTAGCCCTGATATATAAATAACTTCACAAAATGTGGTTCCTACAGATTAGATGACCATGAAGTCTAAAAAGGTATCTAAATACATAGTACCGGTATTGATAGAAAAAGTAAACGAACTTGTCCTTTAGATAAGAATGAAGTGATATCGCGTGACGTGCAAGGTTCCCTAAATTTAAACATTAGAATTTTTCATAATCTGCGTTGATCAGATCTTTTAATTACTGCCTTACAAAGTACACACTTGCGTTAGCCATGTCGTCATGTACAAATGTAATGGCTAGGCCTTTTGTTAATGACATAACTGAGACTAAATGGTCATTGTCGCCCATAGATATTATTTATATTCATCACCAATCCATTTCTGTCTTCACAGAATGAGAAGAACTTAGTTCATAGTCTACTGCATTGTGTAATCTATCAAAACAGGTTTGAAGTTTGGTCCTGGTCCTTTCGTTACTACCACCTAAAAGTAAGTTGAGAGACCTCCAATGTGTATTACACGTTTACCATACACTTTAAATATAAACAAATCATTAGATACCTTATAAGGTACACTGGCTTGTATTCTTCATTGTTCACGAGTGTGTCAAGCAGGAATATCAGCATTTTGCTTTTACTCTTGTTTATTATAATATACAAATAATATACAATTATAATAAAAAAAATTAACAACACATATCGAGTTGATTTTAGTCGCAGAGATCATATACATTCGCATTAGGTACTGCAAATGCACTAATCAACCCAATGTTTTAAAAAATCGCTACACTGCCGCTTGAAGGCAAAGCACATAGTTATGACGACTACTACCACCACCGCAATGGTTGTGGTAGTAGTGTCCCGTTAGAGGCACATATGTAGGTATGTACTTCATTAAAACTTTCTATTACGTTTCCACTTTATTTCCAATATGATATTAATCACCGTTTGTTTTGTTTATTATGATTTCACAGACCTTCGTTTTATCAATGTTATTGATATTATCGTAACGATCTGCTAAATTCTACAAAAACATTACGCCACATTTATTTTTGTTAGAACTATTCGCTTATCATGGAGACAAAATCACTTATCCTTATCGTTGATGGAACCCCAACAACATATCGTACTAACAATATAAACACGAAAACGGAAATAATGTCAGTTTGTCAATTTTGGAAATACATAATCTATTTTATATATTTATTTACTATTTTGAACAAACAAAGTATGCACCAATAATTAGTTTAAGTACAGAAAGCGGTAAGATACTAATACAAGTTCTACCTGAATTATAGATATACTTAATACACAATGCAAAAAGAATGACATAAAATAGTGATCGAAATAATTTGAAAATAATATTGATTTATCTTTATATTTATATATTAAATATTGGTATATATATTATATATTATATAAATAATTTTTTGTTGTATATATATTTGTTGTAAATATTATGTTTTAGAAACAAATAAATATAAAATTTAAAAAACTACACTTTAATATATGACCTTTCCACTAATTGTAATTGTAACAGTGTCCTCATGGAGTATTTTGTTTGTAATATTGGTTGGTTGAATTGATTCTGATTGTCCTTTCATTACAAAGGAAAAATATCTCTTGAATTGTCAAAGTTACCCAATTTGTCTTTAATAGATGCAATAGTGATACACTAAGAAAAATTCATTTAGGCCGAGAATCAGGCTGTGTCCTAAGTGGTTTCAATTTTAGATAATCTGAGAATCTAACTAGGAATAATACAAGACATACAGGCAATATGTTTGTATTTGTTAAAACAATATTTTCACCAATCACTCGCGTACGATCGCGTAAAATACTGCGCACGTTTCGTCAATTCTTTTTTCGTCTTGCACAAATAATCAAGCGAATTTTAATTGTTCGCAATTACAGTGTTGTTGAAAACAGTACGAAGAAATATATCAAGAAAACAAATATAGGTATTGTGTTTCAAATTTACGGGATGTTATTCAGTAGAGTACATTGTGCAGACCGGTCAAGTAATTCAAACATTTTATAATAAGCGTTGCAAATAAAGCAAGTCTTCTAATAACAACGAGCACTGAAATGTTCACAGGATATTTTTTTGATAATTTAATGTAATATACTTTAGTTAAAACAGAATGACCTAATTAGTTATCTTGTACAAATAATTTGTATTCTCGTGTAAGTTATTTGTGATAATATCGTAACAAATAGCTACTAACTGCTAATTACCGGTAGTTAACACTACGTTCGTTTATAGTAGATATTTACTCATATGCTTAAATACATAGTACTAGGTGATTCATAAAATCATCTATCATCTAGACAGGTTTCATTCGTTCTCGAAGAATAAAGAAAAAGAATAATAGCCTATTAAAGTCAAGACCGATATTTATGTTCAAATCAATCAATTGTCACGTCCATTTTGTAAACAGCAAACACAGCTAAACTTTTTGAAGGTCAAGTTATATTCGTTTTTCTGGGTACTGTCTATGTGGGTAATGTTTCTGACTTCAAGGTATGTAAACATAGGGCTGATAATATAACGCCTGACCGTTAAATAGTGCCGGAAGCAGCCATAATGGATCACGCGACCTTCTTTTTAAATTTAGTTCAGACGCCCCCGAATTTACCTGCGAGCTAAATGTTTCGGTATTCACGTTTAAGATTTTTAGAACACAATAAATATAGATTGAGGTTTAAGTGGACTGCCCATTAAGTATTAGGCGCCGAGTTGTCTTCTGGTTCGAAAGGTGTGGCAAGGAAGATATGCTTACCTGAGGCATTCCTGTGGTCGACTTCAGGTAGGCTTCTAGTCTTATCTGAGGTGGATTACAAATGTCCATGGGCGGCAGTTGCCACTTACTATCAAGTGGACTTCATGCTAGTTTGCTACTCCATCATATACATATAAAAACTAAATACACACAAATAATGAATTAGGGAGCAAATACGAGTGACAGCCTGCGCTAAAAGCCATCGCCTGATTCGCTCATGTGTTAATTCCTATCTATGTATATAAAAATGTCTGGCTGTATGTCATCGATGAACTCAAAAACTACTGTACCGATTATTATGAAAATTAGTATATATATGTATTTTTCCACGTAGAAGGTTTGTATAGTATGCTCATTGATGCCACAAGGTGGCGCTGCAGAGTAGCAACTTCCGCCCAAGTGCAGGGACGGTTTAAAACGTGTGCAAATATGAAAAAAATGCTAGGATTATAGTAAAAGCAACAATATTCCCATACAACCATTTCCT